>CM038215.1:253482220-253749881 GCA_021442155.1 Cymbidium sinense | reverse complement strand
GCCCGCCCGCCACCTCCTCCCTTGTTAACTGTGTGATGAGGGTCCCGCAAAGAAATCCTCCCTCAAAACCACTGGCCAAAGTAGATGACCCTGCGGAGCCAAGCAGAAAGACTATTGATCCAAGGCTAGGTTTAGCCGCTGGGGAAGGAAAAAACACAGCTTGTTGGGAGCCATGACCGACCAAGGATCAAACAATTGATCAATCTGATCAAAATTGAAAGTCGATTTGCCTTGATATTCACCTTCAATCATTGATTTCAAGATTTGATTTTGAATTTGAACTCACACTAAACAATCTTAAGGATGTTAAGGGGTTCATCAAAATTTTAGAGAGATTTTGGATATTGAGGAGAGTCTTTGCCATTTGATTTCGATTTAGAACCCATACTCAACTGATTTAGGTATGTTTGGCGGGGTTCTAAAATTTGAGGAGAGATTTTCTAGGAGATATTTATGTTTTGTGCATCTTGTTTGAAAATATTGATAGTTTGAAAGACCTCTACTTAGCAAATTTGGGTATGCTAAGAAGTGGTTGTGATTGTGTGTTTGAAATATTTTGCTTGTGAAGATTTGATTGGTGATATTTTGATTTGAAAATGGGGCTTCTTACTTAACAAATTTGGTATGTTAAGTACAGGCCACATGTGTCTGATTTGTGTTTGGTGCTGAGGCTTTCACTTAACAAATTTGGTATGTTAAGTGAAAGTTAAATGTGATCGTGAGATAAATTTACTTTTCTTTGAAGATGGGAGACATACTTAACATGATTGATATGTTAAGTGAAAGCCCCAAATTTGTTTGAGATATCTTTTTTTTTTTTTTTGAGAATGAGACTCTCACTTAACAAATTTGGTATGTTGCGAAGTTCAAGTGTGGTTTGACATGAAAAAATTGATCCTTACTTAACAAATTTATGTATGTTAAAATAGGGATCAAATGTGCATTGAAAAGAGACCCTCACTTAACAAATTTGGTATGTTGAGTGAAAGTCAAATGTGATTGTGATTTTGAAAATGAAACTCTCACTTAACAAATTTGGTATGTTAAGTGAAAGTCAAATGTGTTTATGATTTTTTTTTTTATTATTTTTTGATGAAACTCACTTAACAAATTTGGTATGTTAAGTGAAAGTCAAATGTGTTTATGATTTTTTTTAAAGAAAATGAACTTATTTAATAGACTTAGGTATGTTAAATGGAGTTCACTTTGTACTTATGATTTTCAAAAATGGAGTTCTCATTTGATATACTTGGGCATGTCAAATGAGCCCAATGTGTTTTGAAGTTCAAGACTTTGACATGAAGGAATTTATCGACAAATGCAAATAGAATTCAATTTGCTCTACCTTCTCCAAAAGGGAACTCCCATTTGACAAATTTGGTTATGTCGTGGGGGGGGGTTCAAATATGCCTTGACTTCTCTTTTATGTGTGTATGGTTTATTGCTTTTCAAAAAGAGGGGAACTTCAACTTAGTATGCTAAGTGGAGTTTCAATTTTTTTTTTTTTATATCGTGGTTTTATTTGAAAATAGAATCTCCATCCAACGAATTTGAGTGTGTGGGACGGGGATAGCCATTTCCAAAGAAAATGTGCTTTTGAAAATTAAAATTGTTGATTTTGATTTTGATTTTTTAAAGAACCTCCTTGTAACAATCATCGATTTGTTAAATGAGATTTGGTTATATGTTTTGTGAAAATTTCTTATAAACTTTTGTGTACAACCCTTATTATGTGGATTTTGAAAAGTGCTTTTGGAAAGACATGTTATTTTGTAGAAGAGTTTTATTCTCTTATTGTTCATGGGATGAACCTTGCCTCACCATCGAATGGTGAAGAGGTTTTAATTTTGGTCATCTCTGCTTTGATTAATTTTAATTTTCACTTATTGGGGGAACCTAATAGAAATTTTAAGACCTACACGGAGTGAGGTCCTAAAACCTAAAGGATGTTGGCGAGCTTTACTTAAGGATGAAATAAGCTAAGTGCCAATGGAAAGAATGATAGTCTCGGGCCTATATAAAATATAAGTCCACTATCGATGCTTGGAGATAATAATTGTCTATTAAAGATGGAGAGAGGAACCTTTCTCACGGAGTCGCAAAAAAATCGTTTATTTTGGTGGGGACACCACGTAGATCTTAGGGGTACTTATTGAAGTGATCGCATGACATTAAGGAATGATGCACTATCTCAAAGATAGAAATCACCACCCTATAATGGACATAATCACCTAATAAGGACTCCTAAGGCATGATGGTCTTCAAATATACGAGATCTTTCCCTACTTTACATGGAAAAGTAAAGTAGGGTTTATTTTAAGGGTTTCTATGGAGGCAAGCCCCATAGTTAATTACATCCTAAAGAATGAGAATTCCTTAAGAATACTCGATTAAAAGCATAATTAGGGTCTCCAAAGATTTCAAGTTAAGACTATCAAAGGATTGGCTATTTTAGAAAATCAAATGGGATAGATCAAGAGAAGACTTATTTTTAGAATCCAAAGGGAGAAAGTAGAAATGCTCATGATACTAGGAGCATTCAAATCTTCCCTATAGTTGGGCTTTATATTTTGAAATTGAAGAGAGTTGATTATTTGAGTTGACATTTTATTAGATGGCTTATAATTTCACAACATAAGATTGTGAAAATGCCTAAGAGATGAGGATTTATGCTTGTAGCTCAAAGGAAACAACTACCTCAGATTCCTAAACTAAGGAGCCTTGGTACAAAAATGAAGGCATAATCTAAATCTAAGGCAAAAATGGGTATATAATTTACCTATACAAGAGAGAATAAATCTCACTGACTTATTACCTCCTCTGAGTGACTAACTCCTCCTACACGCTTTAAATCCATGTAGGCAAGTCTTATGATTTGCAAGATGGCTAGTTGTTCATTTAGAAAGGAAACTAAGTCCAGACTCACTCCTAAGAGACTAGAATGAGTGGTATGAATCCATGACTTAATCTAATGCAAATTTTATCAAATTTATTTGATTATTTTGGACTTTTGTTTTGACATGTGCTATGGGATTTTGTATGCCTAAATGCATGAGAATTTGATTATAGCCAAATTAAGAGAGAAAGGGGTGTTTTCCACCAAAGGCTCTCATAGGTTAAGCCTTGATTCTCAAGGATGGAAGCCCCTCTTAACAAGAGTGAAAGAATATGACATGCATGATATTATACATTCATCCATCCATCCTAAGGGGTTACTAAAAATTTTATTATCTTGATTTAATTCTTATGCTTTTATGAGGTTATGAGTTGTTTAAAATTTAGTTATGAGTTTAAATTGGTAGAAAAATTAATTTTATCCTAAGAGCCTACATCCGTGCCACACATTCAAGCATCAATCATAAATAAAACTATGAAAAGCATGTTGTTCTAATGCTAATCTAAACACAACATCAAACAATTTTATAGACTACCATAAAAGAATAAAAGGCAGCTGGGTTTCATATACACCTCAAAAGAGAAAAGAAAAGATGGGTAGCCGAAGCTCTACCCTTATACAACGACATAAAAAAATAATATATATGCTTATGGGGTCTTCTTTTCTTCATTTCTTCATTTCTTTCTTTTGATTTGATGCTAAAGGCATCACAAGGCACCCTGGACTAAGCCTTCTAGCCATTACTCATCCTAATCCCCATAGCTAATCCTAATTTGCAAAATTATATCAAAAATAGGAAGTAAATAAATACACCGCAGAAAATAAATGTTAGCTAAACATACCATACAACCCAAGCAATTATATGAATAATTTGGACTTAGCACCCCACACATGGGTAACCAAGCCACCCCTAACATGGGTTACACTGGGGCTAAGCAATGCACAAAGCATTTATATTTTTTATTATAGCCCCTTTAAGCACAACCCTCTGAAAATATGATTACTAATAATCCTAACATCCATAAAATATACACCCTATCCGCCTAAAACATTACATCACAAAATAAAAACACAACATCATACATAACGCCCTAACTTAGCACTAGTAGTGACTTAGTATTCTAATGTGTGTGCTTAAGGCTGCAACAAGACTTTACTAGCTTCTTTAGTTTAAGTTCCAATTTGAAGTTTAATTTAAATTTTACCTTTGGGTGATTTCAATCTAAATGATTTAATGATTTGCTTTTCATTTTTATTTCAATTTGGTTGAAATGATATTTTAGGTTCTCAAGAATGAAGAGTATGATGAATTCCATCGCCTATTCTACATCCTAATTCCTAAGGAATCTAACTAAAGTCCTTAAGTATCTTGATTAGCCCATTTGAACTTGTGTAATTCATTTGATTTGATTTAGAATTTAGAATTTGAGTTTATTTATGTATTTGATTAATTGATTTTTTGAATTAGATGTTTTAGTTTAATTGCATCTTGATAATTCAATATCCTTAATGTCTAATGGAGTTTAAGTTTGTTTAAGTTCATGTGTTTTGGTTGATTAATTTTATATTAGATGTTTTGATTTAATTGAATCTTGATAATTCAATATCCTTATTTAATTCTTTTCTTTTTCATTTATGTGATTTAACTTTATGTTTATTTAATTTGATTGTGGTTCATTTATTTATAATTTGATCGGATTAGATTAATTAAGATTTTAATTTTGATTTTAATTGGGTTTGATTCTTTGTAATTGGGATTTTATCTTTAATCACATCCATTTGTCATGTTCATCAAAGTTTGGTTTGCATTTTGATTTCATATATTGGATAGTTAATTAGTTTATTTTATTTAAGTAAGTTGGATGAGATTTGATTTGATTCTATATTAAATTGATGAGAATCTTTCTTGATTTAACTTAATTTGATTCAATTTGATTTAATTAGCTTTATTGGTCTATGGGTTTGCTTAGGTTCAATGTGATTATGTGATTTTTAATTAATAAGTATATGTTAATTATAAAGGTTTGTTTAATTTTTAATTTAGTTTCATATTTGTTTACAAATGATGTAATTAATGACTTAATGGTTTAGGTTTAATTTATGTTTTGATTAATATTTAATATTGCATTTGAATTAAGTTTAATGTAATTAATTTGATTAACTTAATTAGTTTGTTTAAGAGGTATGATTAAATTAAATAAAGATTTGTTTAACTTTTAATTTGATTTCATGTTTATTTGAATTAATGATGTAAATGAATTAATGATTAAAGTTTAAATTAGGGTTTGATTATCATTTAATTGCATTTTATGTTTGATTAAGCTTAAGTTTAATATGATTATTGTAATTTACTTAATTAATTTATTTAATAGATGTGATTAAATTAGTAGATTAATTAAGTATTTAATTTGAATTAACTTTAATCGATTTTATAAAGTTAAATTTGATTTATTAAGATAATGGATTAATTTATTAAGTTTGCATTAATTAGATGTTTGATTAAGTTTGATTAAGGTCAATTAAAATTATTAGATTAATTAAAGGTTTGTTTGATTAGATTAATGACTTAATGAGGTTTAATTTAAGTTTTGATGTGTTTAATTACATCTTAATTATGTTTGATTAAGTTTAGGTTTCATATGATTAATTTAACTAACTTAATTAATTTATTAAAGGGGTGTGATTATTTAATTATGGGTTTAATTTAAGCTTAATTTTAGAGTTAGCTTTAATGTGACTTATTTAAATTAATTTGATTGATTAAGATGATGAATTAATTTATTAAGTTTTCATTAATTAAATGTTTGACTAATTGAGTTTGATTATTTATGATTAGGGTTTTACTTGATTTGATTTATTTATTATGTTTGTTTGATTTCATTAACATGTTCAATTTAGTTATTAGGTTGAAATATTCAATGGTTATTAATTATCTCATTCCAAATGGATGTGACTTAATCATAGGTTAATTAAGTTTGCTTTAATTTTATTTAGTTTAATTTGATTAGAATCAAACTATTAAAGTTTTCTAAGTTTGTTGGATTTTGAGTTTGATTTAAGATTTAATCATTTAATTGAGTTTTATTAACTTAAATAGATTTAATCATATTTAATTTAATTTCCTTTAAAGATTAAATTTTTCTGATTTAAAGTTTAATTAATGATTTAATGAATGCTATTCAATTTTTGATTTTTGATTTAATATTTGAGTTATTTTTAAATTATATTTTAATTAACTTTTAATTGTTTAAACTCTAATCTTAAGTGTTTATTTGGTTTCTTAAGATATTCAAGATCAAATCATTTTCTTAAGAGTCATAGATGTCAATTGAAGTGATTTAGGTTATCTTGAAGATTTTTATAAATTTCTAAATTTTTATTTAATTTATTTTATTAAAATTGATATTCTGAATTTAAAATTTTAATTTTTCCCAATTCAGAAGTTCTTTTAACTTGAAATTTTTATTATAGGTGTATTTTAACATTAGTTTCAATATCTGAAAATCTCAACTTAATCTGACTTATATTTTTGGCTTAATTAATGAAATATAATTTTCACTAAAACCTAAATTATACCACACAATAATTTAAATTTTGAGTATTTTGGTTTTTGGATTCCTGGAAGTAATCCAATGAGCCCTTGTGTAATTTTTGAGGTATTTTATTTTATGAATTTTTGAATTTTAGATAATTTGAATATTATTATTATTATATATATATATATATATATATATATATATATATATATATATATACCTTCTCTATATATATAACCGTCAGATCGGTCGATCTATCGATCGTGATCAGGCCGGATCGCTGATGCCTGATCCGAGCCATCCGATTGCCGAACCACGGGACGGTGCATCATTTTCGCCATACAAGCTCGGATCGCCGGCTTCGGATCAGCGATGAGCCCGATCGCGAACCACGCGATCGACGGTCCATCGCATCACGCGAGGCGGTCGGCGATGATCCATGCGCGACTGATATCCGCAAACCGCATCGGATGGTATCGTGAGCCGTGAACAGTGTTTTCAAGGGTGTTTTTGGAAAAAATAAAAATTTTTAAGCCAAAATTTGTCCAAATGGACCTGTTTTTGCGCCGATTCACACCAAAAAAATTCTATTTCCTATTTGGGATGATTTAAAATAAAAGTGCTGGATTTTCTAAATGAAATTAAAAATTTGATACAAAATATGCAAAATCTAAGGCCACGGTTTGAAGTTACCAGATGATTTGAGAAGATCCGAGGGAGATCCCATGTGGGAATGTGAGTAATCTTTACTTTCTTCTAACGCCTCCTTCTCCGATATTTACCGTCGCCTAAGAGCAAATTCTTGTATTATTTGAGCTCAAAGTGGCTAAAGGTGGGGATGGGTTCCTTTTACTTTAGGGAGTTTTTTTTCTGAATGGGAGGAAGAGATCAAGCCTCATCTCCCTCTTTTATAATGGATGAAAATACAAATTTTTTGAATTATTTTGGCTCCAAATTGAATGCCATCTTGTTGGTGGACTAGATCTAGATTGAGGACTTTGGATTTTTCCCAAAGTCTCACGCCATATGATGATTTATTTAATGAAATATTGAGGCCATGTGATGGGGTAGATGGGGAATTAAATGAGTTAATGGAATTATGGAGGATTCATGAGAGAAAATGAGTTGGGTTTATTTTGGCTGATCCCAAATGGGTTTAGGTTTGAGATTGCTCCAATGGGTTTTGGCTTGGTTTCAAGGATTTGCCCAATTTGGGTTATATGGGTCATTTTGGGCCAAATTGACCCATTTGATCAAAATTGGCCAAATTAGCTTATGGGTTGATTCATGTTCAATTGACTAATTGAAGATGAATGTGGCCTTTGGTTTGAATTAATTTGGATTTAATTTTGATTTAAATTGACCATAATTTGGCCAGTTGAGTCAAGTTGACCCAATTAGGCTCAATTGATCAAATTGGATTTAATTATGGATTTGGTTAAGTTCAGTGATCAATTTGGAATGAACTTGAGCCATTAGTTACAATCAATTTGGGTTAGATCATGATTTGACCCGATTTGATTCTTTAGGCCAATTTGGGTCAATTTGGATCAAATGGCCAATTGGGCTTGGTTTGGCCCAATTGATTACAATTGATCATCTATGATCGAATCATGGTGTAAGATTTTTGGTCTTGGTTCCAATTTGGTGAAGTTGTTTAAAGTTTCAAATACTTTAGGGTCAAGCACCTAAGTGAGTCAATTAGTTTGGTTTTGGTTTGATTCAATTTAGTTGAACTTATATGAGCCCTAGATTGAAATATAAGTTTAACGATAATCAATTTGGAGTTTAAGGATTTTAGCTCATTTGAAATTTTCAAGTCAAAAGGCTAAGTTTAATTTGACTTGGGTTGGTTTCGATTTGATTTGATGGTTATAGTTTCATTTATATTTGGGTAGATAATTGAATGAATGATTTATTCAAGAGAAAATTCATTGGACTTGAGATAGAATTCTAAGTCAAAGAATTGGCTTAAAGGGTTTAGATTGAGTTTAATTTGATTTGATATGGTCATTTTGAATTTGGATTTCATTTATATTTGTGAATATAAATGAAGAATAATGATTTATAAAGAGATCAATTGAGTTTGATTTGATTTAAGAAAAGTTTTGGCTAAGCTTATGAATATGGTTCATATGGCTTAGAAAGGGTTTTAGGATTTGATTTGATTTTCAATCATTTGAATATGGTTCCTTAAACCCTAGATATCTTAATCGATTAACACTTCTAATTCTCTGGCTTAGGTTAGGTGTTCACCTAATCACTAAATGTCTTATGACTAGAAATCTTAGATCTAAAAGATTCCTAAGTCAAGAGGATGTTAAGAGCTCACTCCAAAAGTGAGGTCAACTCCCGTCCCAATCAAAGCCTTCCATTTAGGTCAAATTCCGTCTTCTCTCGCATGAAAAAAAAAGGAAGACACCCTGAGCTCCACTACTGACCAGAGACCTCTTTCTCTCTCGATAAAATGTGCTCTCCTCCAACTTGCCCTGCTTCCGACCATCACGCTTCCGCTGCAATGTTTAGCCACGGTAAGATTCACATTCTAAACATGGCCGAGAAGCCTTCGGTGGAAAATCGGTGGCAGAGATCTTATCTCACCATGGCGGTGGCATGAGGTCCCGCAAGGGGCGATCACGCAACCGCATTTTCGAGTTCGAGTACGCCATCGATAGCCAGCTCTACCACATGTTAATAATGTCCATGATGGGCCACCTCATGGAGATCGACTTCGACGAGCACTTCCACAAGTGGAATTCCTGCGATTCCGCAGACCTCTACCACGTGCCAATATGTAAGTATGTTCCTTAGGACAAGTTGAATTTGAAAAGCACGAAAGAAGAAGCTAGAAGGTTTTAGTGGCTTGTATTGTGGTTAGACTGTGATGGGGAAGTAAAAAAATATTACATTTGAAGTGGTTAAAGTTTGCACTTCTGTAAATAGTCACCTCGACATATGAAGAGCTCATTTCTCAGCATTGATCCATAGAGAGATACAAGTGTTTGTCTAGAATCTCGTTCGACCCAACAAATTGTTTGCAGATGTAGTGGATGCAAGGCATGAAATCGACTTGAGAATTAGTGCATCATTTACCAGGTTTTAGACAATGCTTCTAAAAAAGATACATTTGTGTTAGATTTTGCTGGGGATGATAGAAGTATTGTTCTGAGTTATGGCCCTTGTCAGTTTCCAACTCTTGGTTTCATAGTCAAACATTATTGGGAGATATAGGCATATGAACCTGAAGAATTCTAGATGATTATTTGTTCTTATACTGCTACATTCACTTGGATGCGAGAACACCTATTTGAGTTGTTATAATTTATGACATGTGTGTTGAAGACCCCACTGCTCTTAGAGGAGCATTGTGGGATTGAAGAATATGGTCGATATCGCAAGACATCGACACGCAAGAAAGAGCATGGTGGGTAAAGAAGCTGATGTATTTCATGCATAATGCTGAGTGAATTTGGACAAATAAGAAGTTTAAACAAAAATCAAATGAAAATACTAATGTGTTTAAAATCAACTTAAATGAAAATAATAAACCAAAGTTAAATTAACATGCAAAAAAAAGTATATGTATATTTTATTTTATGGTATATTCCCCATTACGCAAGAAGTGGGATTGAAGACTACGACCAGGTGTAAAGACTACTGTCTTAGAAAAATGTGGGTGTCAAATCGTCTAATGCATCTATAATATAGGAGGCAAAATTTACAAATGATGGACAAAAAAAACATTTCAAACCCAAGGAATGAATAGAATATTTGAAGTATAAATCAACAATTAAATTAAATGCAATTTTTTGAGATAAAAGAATTAACTTGCAAAAAAATAAAATAAAATTCAAATGAAACTTATAATTCAATGCTCATTTATGTGCATGAAATAACTTTTCAAAGAATTATTGAATTATTGTATCTTATATATCAAAATGTATGAAATTTGTGGCATACTTGAAAGCCCACCTTCAAGAAAGAAGAAAAGCGAAATAAAATTTGCAAGGAGCTTGTAGTGGGGTAGTTTGATGAGCATGATGTTCTTCTTAATAAATGATTGGATCACTTAATATCATGAATTAAGCAATTTGAAGACAAAATAAAAAAGACTTGAATGAGATTCATAATAAACTTGAAGGCTAGATGAAATGTCTGGACAAATATTCTATCGATTAAATTATATGACTCATCACATTCAACGCATTGAAGTGATTCAAAATGAAATATGAATAAGAATTGCTATGAGTTTGGGCTCATTGAAAGATAGAATATAATATAAACTTAAACAAGGAACTCACAAAGAACTTGATTGTTTATGTACATGAATGTCATCCATTACCGAACAATCTAATCCATAAGTTGAGCTCCAAATGAACTGAAGGATTTGCATGAAACGTGCAAATAAATATGGCGATTACTTTGTAAGCAAGATAAATACTGAGTAGCTAGTTACAAGCAAGAATTAGCTAGAATAGCTCACTGATGAGCACAAATAAAATTATTTATCAAATGATTAGATAGCATTGTATCTGATGAATTAAAGATAAAAAAAATGAAGAAGTCTAAAGAAGAATTATAAGGAGCTTATAAGCTAATAAGCATGGATGAAACTTGTTGAATTTTTCAAGTTCAATAAACAAAGAAATAAATGCAAATGATGGTATGGTGCTCAATTAAATAAGAAAATAAAATACCACCATTCACAACACATCATACAAGAACGTAAGACGTTAATTTTAATTAAATGAACTCACATACTTCAAAATAGATATTTATTATATATATATATATATATATATATATATATATATATATATATATATATATCTATTTATTTATTAAAAAAATCATATAAATATCTAGATGGATTTAATTTGATATGCACATATCATAAGATAAAATCCTAATTGAATTCAAGTGCTCCAGAATTCTTATCAAATCGTTGATATCAAATATATTAAATTATTCAAAAGTTCATATGGGCACTTGAATTGAAAGAAACACCGCATGCCCTTACTATGTCAATATATTCATGTCAGGATGCGCCAGTTTCCTGCTAGTCTAAGATTGGATCCGGGATAACAAAACCTAAAAATCTATTATAAGAATTTCAACTTAGTAAAATATCTGAGAAGTTAATTCCGTCATGTGAAAGTAGATCTGATCCTCTATTAAGAGCTAAACAGAGTTGACAGGATCTAAAGTTCTCAAATATATTCAAATCAATCAATTAATTATCCCGATGAAAGCTGTGTTAAATGATAATTTTAATCAGAGGGGATATTTTCATCAAAATATGATTATAATTTTAAAGCAAATTAACTTAGATTAAACATCAATCTAAATGCAAAATTTAAAATATCATTGAGCAATAAATGTCTAAGTGAAATTCAATTTTAAAGATCTTAAAACTCAATCCACATTTCATTATTCATCATGATAAATTAAAAATCTTAGCTCAAAAGGAGCCAAAGTCAAATCAAATTAGTTTACTCAAATAATCATGCTAAGTGTCGTGTCCTGTGGCCGCTAATAGGTTTCACATTATGTAGTTACCCTGAGTCCTTCCAATGGGTTTCACTAAATGACCCTACTATATCAATGCAGATGTTGCTCTTTTCTTTTGAGTTGTGAATCATAGGGTATACTTGATAGGGCAAAAAATCCTATGTTAGCTAAGGTAGACTTAAGCTTGTCTCCTTAGATAAAAATCACCCCAAGTTTATAAGTATTTCTTGACAACGAACCCATACAGGATCCTTTAGTGTCATCGACTATCTCCTCGACTAAGTAGACGCGGCCGGGATGACTAAACCAGGTCTAGACGGCCATCGCTCCCAACCATCCGCTTTAAGTTAAATAAAATGAATTCATAATTTTAAATTCAAACTCCACATCGCTATTTATGCATTTAGCAATCTAACGACATGTTATCGACTATCTCCGACTAAGGACTAGGACCGCGACCGGATGACAAACCATGGGTCAGACGGCCATCGTTCCCCAACCATCCACTTTAAGTTAAATAAAATGAATTTCATAAATTTTAAATTATGAAACTCCACATGCTGCTACTATAAGCTATGCATTTAGCAATCTAACTACTAGCCTTAATCAAAAGTTCTCTCTCAACATTGAGAGGGGTAATTAACTATAGGTGCTTGCACTATAAACCCGAATGAGATCTAAAGTCCTCACAAAATGAGAGAAAATCTGGGTAGTACATCCGCTTTTGAAAATTATCACACTTAATTCATACACTCTTCATCAAGAGTTTGACAAATTTTCTGAGCCTAGATTCGATGACTCCATTGGGGACATGTTTCTCTTTCCATCTTTTAATCGAATATGAGCTATGTAAATGGAGTATAATAAAATTGAAATTTAAAATCAATTATCAATGAAACTAAATCTGCCAATCATGTCCTGACTAATTTATTTTCTCTTTATATTAATGGATCTAGCACATTGTTCATCATGCACTAGGTCAAAGCTAACATCCATCTACCTAATGCTACAATCAATCGGAGATGTTGGAGCTATCATCTAATTTGTGGAGGACAACTAGAATGACCATACTACTACTAAGATTCCTTAAAAGAGAGTGTTTGTATTTGAAAGATTGGGTCATTTTGAGCCCTTGAAAAGAACCGTCACTGGCAAAGTTTCAAACATGTCTCAAAATACCGTGGAACCTTTCACATTAGGAAGTTATAATGCTACAGCCTTCTAGAGAAAAGTTGAGTAGAAGCCAAAGGAGGAGAAAAAATATTGAGCTACGAGCTCAATAGTTACTGCTTGAATCACTAGTCATGCGACTAGACTTAATGCCAGAAGCGAGTGTTCCTACTCACAACAAGTTAAGAAATCTTAAGTGGGAGAAAATGAACAGCTCTATTGGTAATATTATGCAATCTTTCTGGGAACAGCGGTATCAAGCTCTAACCCTACAAAGGAGGCATCCCGAGACTTTGTCCTCCAAAGTGCACTTGGTGCTGAATGTTGTCAAGGAGAAGGGTCTTATGAAGAAAAAGTATCAAGGTCTAATTATTAGAGAAAATGAGAAAGCTTCACTAAAAAGGCTACTCTCAATGGGTAATGCTCAAGACTGTCCTAAGCAATTCCTACACGGTGAGCATCGGGGCATGACACCTGGACCACATGTCCAGGAATCCATCGCCGAAAGGTCTTGGCAAAAAGGAAAATAAATATGGAGGTCAAGCCTCAAGAAGAAGTAACGACATAGAAGCTTCTTCAATTGGAAGCAAGTTAACTCAGAGATAATGGAGAAAGAGAAATGAGAAATCGCGTTTCAGTCATTATTCAAGTAAAATTATACAACCAGAAAAAAAAAGTGTTCCAACCCATAACAGTTTGATATTAAGATGCAAAAGCGAAAAAACTCTACTAGTTAAATCAAGCCCTTCAGACCCTACAACGCGTCAAGTTTTAGCTCTAATGAGAAAATCAAATCAGACCGAAGAGTGCATCGGGTCCTCAAAGTTGTTAAAAGAAAATGGAAAAGAAAATATCAAAGTCATTAGAGAGGTTAGAGTTGCTCTTCCAAAGAGACCTCTTACAACCCCAACGGGATGTCAACCAATTCAAGTCCAGTGAGCATCGAGGCGTGACACTTGGACCACAGGTCCAAGAATCCACCGAAAATGTAAATTTGGAGGATAAAATCTCAAAGTAAAACCGCCTTAAAGAAGGACAACAATGTGACATCTGGACCCACCACAAAATTCACTGCGCGATAGTATTTGGAGCTAAAGTAGTATTTCCACTTGAAGTTGAACTACCTTCACTCCGAGTAGCCATTCAACATAATCTCACCCAAGATTAGAATGTCCATCTACGGATAGAAGAGCTTGATGCACTTGACAAAGCTAGACTCTAAGCTCAATAAAATTTAAAAGTCTACTGAGTGAGGACGTCCAAAGCATTCGATCATACAGTACGTCCTCGAGCTTTCAAGAAGGAGAATTGATCATGGTGCTGAGAAGACTAATTATTCATCACTGTCATTATATGTGTAAGTTTTGCTTGGAAATTCTCTTGTAATACAAGAATGCATTTCTAAAATGAAGCAAAAATCCCCCTCTCAGACATAGGGTATTTTTTAAATTTTATATTAAAATGTCAGGCTCTCCCTACAAAATAGGGGGCCTTTCTGTTGTATTTGGGTTGACATCGTGCCTAAGGCCAAGATCCCCATATACATATTCAAATTATGTATTCAAAGGTCACAAGTCTCAAAGCCTTATTGGCCAAAAAGATAAATTTTTAAGTATGCAAATTACAACAAATCAAGCTGGAAACACATCTTCCATTCATACATCAAATTTAGGGCTTGAGTGGGTGCATAAGGTCAGACTCAATAAGGCTAAATATGACCGAGTTGCTGACAGGTTTGCTTACTCAACACGCCACAAAAGCCAGTGAGTGATCCTATCTCATTAGCTCGATGATGAAATCTTTCATCAATTGGTCAAGTCCAAGACTCGAGTAGGTGCATAAGGTCAAACTTAACATGCGGTTATGACATATATATTCGCTACTCAACAAGCCAAAATATGAGATCCTCGTACTTCGTTAGCTCAAAGACAACAACATCTAAATTTCCAAATCCTTAAAACATGGTGAGTTCAAGTGGCCCAGACTGGGAGACCATCCATAATGGTCGTAAGGTCATTTTTAAAAAATCTAAGAAAAATATCCTCACTCAAGAAGGCACTAATGGTCGTAAGGTCATTTTTAAAAAATCCAAGAAAAATATCCTCACTCAAAGACACTAAGTCGAATTTGATATCAACGAAAAATGTGAAATCTTAACACTCCTTCAACAAGTTTGTTAAGAAAAGCAAAGACCTAAAAAAATTCTTCTTGAAGTCTAAACAGTGAAAGCAAGAGACCAAGAAGTCATCCCAATGTTCATACAAAGCCAAAGGCTAACTAGTCATGTCATCAATATGTCCATTTCAAAGCATGGGATCGATGACTTTTGCCATTGACCTAACACAAGCTCTGGGTGGCTGTGACAAGCATCCTTCTATAATCCCACTAAAGTAGAATGCTAAGCGTAAGGTAATTTAGATCACCGACAAGTTTTTAAGGCAATTTAAGACTTTCCTCCATCAAATGGCATGAAGCCAAGATAGAAGGAAATACAAGATGCGAATCTCCGAGATGGAGTCTTCAACAAGTCCATTAAAGCACAAAGCATATGATCGAAGATGTTATCATCTCGCTAACAAGCCATCAACTCCATCAAGTCCACTCAGGCACAAAGTCAGGTCAGAAAAAAAATACAAATTTCAAACTCTTATGAGGAAGTCTTCAACAAGTCCGAGAGCACAAACCATAATCTAAGATATTTTAAATTCTCTGCTTATTATGAGCGAGGGGCATTTTTATATATTTATCTGAGTTGATACCGTGTTTTAAGCTGAGATCCTTAGATAGATACATATTATGATTGAAAAATCATATCATGTTTATTTTGCAATAAAGGAAATCAAATCTTGTAATATATTTCTAAACTAAACTACAATCCCCCTATAAGACAGGAGACTTTTTCTTAATGATCAAGGTTGTTCAATCATCTCCTGCGAAATATGATGTCTTCTTGTATATATTCAGGTTAATATCGAGCTTTATGCTGAGATCATGTTTTAAGCTGAGATCCTTAGATAGATACATATTATGATTGAAAAATCATATCATGTTTATTTTGCAATAAAGGAAATCAAATCTTGTAATATATTTCTGAACTAAACTACAATCCCATTAGGAGACTTTTCTTAATGATCAAGGTTGTTCAATCCTCTCCTGAAATAGATGTCTTCTTGTATATATTAGTATCGAGCTTTATGCTGAGATCCTTGAATATATCTATAAATGTTATGATCAAAGTTGCAGGCTCTTGCAAGAATAAAAAGAATCAACTGCAAGCATGAAAAGATAGCCCTTCTCCAAGATTCATCAAATTTTGAAGTTCAAGTTAAGAACTCTCAATTTTGGAAGCTTCAATCAACTAAGTTGAAAAAATATCAACATCTACATCTTTAAGTCAAAGACTGAGTAGGTTCTAAAGGTTGACTCAACAAGTGGGGTTTGCGAAGTCTCCTCACTCAATAAGCCGTAAGAAAAGGTCGCAATGAAAGAGTCTTTGCTCGTCAGTCCAATGATGATAGTTGTTTAATCTCAAACTAGATCTAACTTAGTGATTACATGCAACCATGATCTAAGAGATCTTTACTTGATCGATATATCAAGATAACTGAAACTCTCAAGGTCGCTCAAATCCTATATATTATCCCGCAGGTGATATTTCAATTTATTCTAAATGATCGATCAAGCTCAAAGCATAGATCAAAGCCAATCTCCTCATCAAGTCTGTCAAAGCAGAAAGCATAGAGGAAGTAATTCCATAGTTCATACAAAGATGGTAACTAAAGAAATTTCATGGTTATTCAAGATGTTAAAGCACATTCTGCTGATAACTCAACATGTATTCCAAGAGGTTGGGTCATCTATACACTTCAATGAATTCATTAAAACAGTAAGAACATGATTCATGGCATACATACACTTCTTGGCAAGTCAATATGAACAAATCAGGTCAGTCCTCATCAAGTTCATCAAGCTTAAAACTATGATAGAAGGAATTTCAAATCCAACTAAGCACGGATAAACCAATTCCCCAGTGGAGTCCTTCATCAAAATAAACGGAATTCCTCAATCAAATTCAACCAAGCATGAAGCTAGAGTTGAGGAAACTCAAATCAAATATTGACATAAAGAAAGAGATCTTCAAAGAAAAGCCATCAGCGTAAGAGTATGGTATAACTCTTATCTATCGACAAGTGACAAATTGTCAAGTGCCATTTAACATGTCCTAAATAAGGCATCATACTAATAACAAATCCTATCAAAGCTCGTAGTTATTGCAATCGATCAAAATGATCCAAGTTCTATAAAACCCAAAGGGTCAACCAACAAATACCACTCCACATGCGAATTTATTGGGGCATTTGTTAACCTCTATATATGTCATAATTCGTCAAGCCCACAAGTCTTCGATAGACTTGGGAACGAAATTAAAATGACGATGTCACAAAAATAGTCAAAATAATATATGATTGATGAACGAACTTCACCATCATATTCAAAATATTGAAATTGATTAGAATATAAATATTGACACTAATGACACCATCGTTTATCGCGTCATTACGCTTGCGATATCGGAAGTTACGACGATACGCATATCCGTAAAATTGACAAGGCTAGTTAAAAAATTGACATCTATCAAGTAAGATTATTCACACTCAATTTGGATAATTCTGCATGAAAGTCGAGCATCGAAATGATAATGATAGCGACATACGTATTTTAATTGAATAGATAATAAATTACGCCAGCATCCGAAATCAAAATTACCTAAAATAGACATCTAAGGGCGTTATCTTAAAATTTTGTTAATATTAGCATGTATTTGAGATAAATCTATCGATTATCTCCTTATTACACCAATCACCTTGAAATTGCCCATTCTCTCCTCCACCTCCCATTCAACCAATAATAGACTGCCATCACCTTTGCCCATGTTTCTTCACATGGGTTGTTTGAATAACAAAATATAAATTTTGAGATAGAAAGAAGCGGAATATGCTGAAACGGGAAGAGCTCTTTTGGGGGCTCCAATTTTATTCTTCTTTCTCTCGCATCTCAGTGCTCACAAGGGAAGCCGCACAAGCTCTCGCTGGCGATCCTCTCCACGCAGAACCGGGGCTCTCCTCTCCCATTCGTCCGTCCCTTTGGTCATCACACATGCAAGCCGAACAAAATTCTAAAGCCCATCTCTCATTCCCCTGCTATCCTGTCCCAATCAAAGCCTTCCATTCAGGTCAAACTCCCGTCCGCTTGCTCGCGCGAAAAAAGGAAGACACACCGAGCTCCTCCACTGCTAACCGAAGACCTCTTTCTCTCTCGATAAAATGAGCTCTCCTCCAACTTTCCCTGCTTCCGACCATCACCCTTCCGCTGCAATGCCCGACCGTGGTAAGATTCGCATTCTAAATGTGGTCGAGAAGCCTTCGGTGGCAAAATCGGCGGCAGAGATCTTATCTCGCCGTGGCGGCGGCATGAGGTCCCGCGAGCGGCGGTCGCGCTACAATCGCATTTTCGAGTTCAAGTACGCCATCGGCGGCCAGCTCTGCCACATGCTAATAACGTCCGTGACGGGCTACCTCATGGAGATCGACTTTGACGAGCGCTTCCACAAGTGGCATTCCTGCGATTTCGCAGACCTCTACCATGTGCCAATCTATAAGTATGTTTCTCAGGACAAGTTGAATTTGAAATGCATGTTGGAAGAAGAAGCTAGGAGGTGCCAATGGCTTGTATTGTAGACTATGACGGGAAGTGGAAAATATTGCATTTGAAGTGGTCAAAGTTTGCACTTCTGTAAATAGTCACCTCGACATATGGAGCTCGTTTCTCAGCATTGATCGATAGAGAGATACAAGCATTTGTTTAGAATCTCGTTCGACCCAACAAATTGTTTGCAAATGCAGTGGATGCAAGACAAGAAATCGACTTGAGAATTGGTGCATCATTTATCGGGTTTTAGACATTGCTTCTGAAAGATACATTTGTGTTAGATTTTGCTGGGGATGATAGAAGTATTGTTCTGAGTTATGA
The DNA here is from genome assembly GCA_021442155.1 of Cymbidium sinense. Classification (NCBI taxonomy): domain Eukaryota; kingdom Viridiplantae; phylum Streptophyta; class Magnoliopsida; order Asparagales; family Orchidaceae; genus Cymbidium; species Cymbidium sinense. The sequence continues at coordinate 253,730,738 of CM038215.1, read as the reverse complement.
CCCTTATCAGTTTCCAACTCTTGGTTTCATAGTCAAATGTTATTGGAAGATATAAGCACATGAACCTGAAGAATTCTGGACGATTATTTGTTCTCATACTGCTACTTTTACTTGGATGCGAGGACACCTATTCGAGCTATTATAATTTATGACATCTGTGTTGAAGACCCCACTGCGCTTAGAAGAGCATGGTGGGATTGAAGAATATGATCGTGATATTGCAAAGACATCATCAAGGGCAGTTAAGACGAAGGAAAGTGTTAAGGAGATTTTAGAGAGAGCTAAATTTAGCAGACAAAGTTTAACGAATCAAATGAAAATACTAATGAGTTTAAACTTAATTTAAATGAAAATAATAAACCAAAGTTAAATCAACATGTAGAAAAGTATATGTATATTTTATTTTATGCAAGAGTATATTTGAAGTCCCCACTACGCTTAAGAAGCGTGGTGGGATTATGACCATGGCAGATGACACCGCACAAGAAGCTGGCAGGTCAAAGACTCCGACCTTGAGGATGATGTTGGGAGGCTGCCGAAATTTTGCAGATTATGGAAAAAAAAATCAAACCAAAGGAATTAATAGAATATTTGAAGTAGAAATCAAATGCAAACTTTTGAGATGAAAGAATTAACTTGCAAAAAAATAAAATAAAATTCAAATGAAGCTTATAATTAAATGCTCATTTATGTGCATGAATATAACTTTTCAAAAAAGTATTGAATTGTTGTATCTTATATATCAAAATGTATAAAATTTGTGGCATACTTGAATGCCCACCTTCAAGAAAGAAGAAAACTCAAACAAAATTTGCAAGGAGCTTGTGTTGTATAGTCGATGATCATGATCGCTTCTTAATAAATGATTGGATCACTTTATATCATGAATTAAGTAATTTGAAGACAAAACAAAAATACTTGAACGAGATTCATAATAAACTTGAAGGCTAGATGAAATGTCTGGACAAATATTCTATCGAGCAATTAAATTATGTGACTCATCACATTCAACGCATTGAAGTGACTCGAAATGAAATATGAATAAGGATTGCTATGAGTTTGGAGGCTCATTGAAAAACAGAATAAGAATATAAATTAAACTTATAAGAAACTTTCAAAGAACTTGATTGTTTATGTACATGAATGTCATCTATTAGGACAATCTAATCCATAAGCTCCAAATGAACTAGAAGGATCACCAAAACGCAAATAAATAAATATATTACTTTGTAAGCAAGATAAATACCGAAGGTTTACAAGCAAAATGAGCTAGAATAACTCACTGATGAGCACAAATAAAACTATTTACAAATGATTAGATAGCATTGTATCTGATGAATTAAAGACAAAAAAAGAAGTCTAAAGCAAAATTATAATGATCTTATAAGCTAATCAATAAGCACGGATGAAACTTGTTGAATTTTTCAAATTCAATAAACAAATAAACAAATGCAAATAATGGTATGGTGCTCTGAATTAAATAAAAGCTAAAATAAAATGTCACGATTTTAAACATATCGCACAAGAAGAGCGCTAATTTCAATTCTAAATAAACCTCACATGCTTCAAAAGATATTTATTAAATTCAACTTGGATATATATATATATATATATATATATATATATATATCTTTTTATTTATTTTAAAAAAATTCATATAAATATGCTGATGGATTTAATTTGATATGCATGTATCATAAAATAAAATCCTAATTGAATTCAAGTGCTCCAGAATTCTCATCAAATCGTTGATATCAAAATATATTAAATTATTCAAAGGTTCATATGGGCACTTGAATTGAAAAAAACATCAACTTAGTAAAATATCTGGGAAGTTAATTACGCCATGACGAGATCCGATCTTGAGAGTTAAATAGAGCTAAGGATCTAAAGTTCTCAAATATATTTAAATCAATCAATTAATTACCGATGATACTGTTAAATAATAATTTTAACTAGGGGATACTACTTTCATCAAAATATGATTATATAAAGCAATTAACTTAGATTGAACATCAATCTAAATGAATTTAAAATATTATCGAGCTATAAATGTCTAAGTGAAATTCAATTTTTAAAGAACTTAAAGCTAAAACTCAATTCACTTTTCGTAATTGTTTGTCGTAGGTGACAAATTAAGAAAACTCTAGCTCACAAAGGAGTCAAAGTCAAATCAAGTATACAACTATATTTACTCTCAAATAATCTTATGCCAGCGAGGACGTGGCATGTGTCCTCTAACGTGAGAAGATTTCCGATACGACTGATTCTAATTTCACCAAATGATCTCACTATATCACGGCCACGACCGTAGCTTGTATATTCCCAATGGTCTTTTGAGTTGTGAACCATAATGTATATTTGATAGGACAAAAAACCCTCTGTTAGTTAAGATAGACTTAAGATTGTCTGACAAACACTACCCTGTGTCTACAAGGATTTTGACGTAACTACCCATGATAGATTTGGGACTACCTCCTCGAAAGTAACCAGTGACCGGCCGGATGATGGAACCATAGGATCTATATCGGGCACGTCATCGTTCCCCCAACCATCCGCTTTAAGTTAAATATAATGAACTTCATAAATTATAAATTTTGAAACTCTACATCTCTTCTATAAAGCTACGATTTTAATCTAACAAATTAGCTTAATCGAAAGTTCTCGGAGAGGTAATTAACTAAGTGCTTTAAGAAACTGAACTAGATCTAAAGTCCTCGCCAAATCTCTAGTGTCTTATCTACTATTCCATCCTTCTAAAATTAATTCCGACACTTAATTCATACACTCTTCATTAAGAGTTCGGTGGCGAATTTTCGGAGCCCACTGAGATCTCCCAATTTGAATTGAAGACCAACTTTGAATAAGAATTTTTCCTTCACATATTGATTAATATAGCAGGTCTCATATTGAAGATCTTTGACTTTTACAATGTTAAGGACCTTTAATATATCCTCTTCAATTTAAGAGAATGATATCTCTTTCAATTTTCTCCACTTTTTAAGAAGGCCCCATTAATTTTTTATAAAGCAAAATCTATTGACCCAATTTCTTGGAGAATCTTTTGCGCAAAAATCCAACTATTTACTTCTACAAGATATTCGATCATGCACATCACAAGTGAATTTATACATCTTCGCCAAAACCTCTCAGTAAGAGCACACCACACATTCTAAAGAAAACAATCAACCCAATAATGATTTAGTCGAGAAGAAAATTGAGATAAACAAATCTCAAATCCGATAAAATGACGATCATTCGTGAGCCAAAGGAAATCGAAGATTCACAAGTAAGCTCATCTCATAAATAGTAGGTACCAAAGAATAAGCTTGATGCAATCTGAGGAATAATCACCAAATCATTTGGAAAATAAAACTTCTTCAAGATTATCAAAGTATCACTATTGATAATTGGCAAATCGTAAATCGTTATTCTCTGATGCTTTTGCAACCCATCATCTTGTGCAAGATTTGCTCGGGAATCTTTAGACATTAGGATATCTATAGAAGGATGCTTACCCATGGAAATACTCTATTTTTAAGTTTGGAAACACATATGAGCAATTCGGGATGCGCCACCTAACCAGGTCAGTTGGAAACCCCAAAATCGGGGAGAACTAGCTGCAGGGTCGTGACTATTATGTTATTGGAGGCTTCCAAAGAGAAGAAAGCAAGACACCTGAGTCAATGGATCGCCTAACCAAAGTTAGTTGGAAACCCCGAGATCGGGGAACGCGTGACTAGGGGTCGACCATTATACTGTTAGTGGATGCTACCAAAGAGAAGAAAGCAGAAGCACAGGGGGGGGTCGGCACCATTATACAGGTTAGTGGAGACTACCAAAGAGAAGAATGTGAAAGCACACTAGAGCTTGAATTCGGGATGTGCTCTCCCTAACCAAGTCAGTTGGAAACCTTGAAATCGGGGAGAATTGGAGCCTGCGATGGGGTTGATACTATTATCCTGGTCAGTGGAGGCTACCAAAGAGAAGAAAGAAAACATACCTGAGCTTGAATTGAATCTTTAACTAGGTCAGGAAACCCTAAGATCGAGAGAGAATTGAGCTCTGAGTGGAGGCCACCAAAGAGAAAAATGGAAGCACATTAGAGCGATGTGGCACACCTGAGTCAATTTGGATGCAGCTAACTGTGTCAGTTGGAAACCCCAAGATCGGGAGAGCGGAGAGCCTGAGGGGGTCGACCATTATATAGGTGAGGCTACCAAAAAAAAGAAAGTATAGTCTGAGTTTTATTACCCATTGAGGATATTTATACTTGAAAAATAAACTTTTCAAATTCCAAAAAAAATTTATTAAGGGTGGGGGTGCATGTCATTATGTGCATTTTGCTAGCCATTTAATTAAAAATAAAAATTCTCTCTCCCTCTCCCTCCCTCTCTCTCTGTCTTCCACCTCTTCCTCTCTCCACACCTCTCTCTTTCACAGTTTAAAACAAGAGAAAAAAAGGGAAATTGGGACGTGCGATCCCCTCTTTCAAATATATATATTAATTACAAATCTTAATAAATTTTAGGTAAAGTGATTTTATTTTTTAAAAAAATTTTAATATATTTTCATGAAATGAGTTTTTCATTCAAAAATATGAGGGGAATGATATATCTATTTAAAATTTATAAATCAAGCACGAATCTTAAGTTAAAGCATATATGTAAATCGACTCAGTGAGATGAGTCTAACAACACCAGAATAGAGTAAAATCGAGCTCAAATGAGCTCAAATCAAATCCAAAAACTACATATGAAAACTTTAAAATATTGATTGGATAATCAAATGACTTCCAAACTTAGCATGCTTATAGTCGAATTGAGCGACTCGATGAGATGAATCAAATGAGCCTAAGATCACTCAAATCAAAGATCATTTGAATGGTCAAATCACCAAAAAACTATCTATGATCAAATGAATCAATATACACCGCTCGATGAGTGTTTTGGGATTTTGGCTACAAAAAAATACCTTTTAATCCTATAAATAGAATCTCATTCTTATCATGAAGGGGGGAAGGAGCTAGAAGTGAACTTGGGAGAAAGCTAAGAGAGCTAGGAGTTCAAAGTTAGTCATCACTACCGTTGCTGCCGATCGCCGCCTATTATCATCGTCGACTGCTACCAACAACCGTTATAGTCCAACTATCGCCGCATTGCTATTGTAACCTGATTCTGGAATTTCCATTATCGATTTCCTACATACAATCTTGTAATCTCGTTATCGGGAAGATTTAAACTCTATATTCCAAAACAGATATATAGTGAAACATTTTCTGCCAGTTCCGTTTTTTTCCTATTTAGATTTTTCATGTAAAAATTCTGTTATTCTCTTTCAACTATCTCTGCCTGGATTTCTATACAAGGCTGAAGTTTTATTCAACCGCTACAAGTTTTTGACAGAACAAGTAGCAAGATTCATTTGAAATTAGAAGTTTAATCTTATAAATTATAGTCGGCTACTTGTTATTTTGTTTCAATGTAATTTTCATTTTGTCAGACTCAATATTTTGTTTGTCTTGTCTTACTAGTAAACCTTAACGTGAACCAAGTAAACAAATTGATCAAAATGACAATGATTTGAATACATATTGAACTGATCCAACTGATGACAGTAAAAGCAGAAAATCAACAATATTCTTCGTTTGATTCAAGTAGAGAAAGGTGTAAATTTCAGGTACTGCTTACACTGAAAGAAATTTGAAGTTCAGCAAGAAGATGAACTGAAGCAAACAAAATCTTAAAACTAGAGGGGAAAGAAAGACAGTTCATGTCTCAACTATTTGTAATCTTCATCTTGAGCTGAAGATTGACCAAAACTTATTCCACAATCAATCCTTGTGATTCCTTGATTCGATTCAGCATTCAATGCTTTGCTCACTTCAATCATTTTCACCGCATCTCGAACTGCAAATGTTTTAAAATCCATTTCATTTGTCACCATTCTTTCATGATTCATTTCAGTTATTTTTCCTCCATATCCCTCAATCATTTTCACTGCATCTCTAACTAGAAATTCCTGGAGCTTAATTTTCAGGTCTCAATGGGCTATCTTGACTACATTCAGAAAGGAAAAAACTGCGTTCCAAGTCTAGAGTACTGATCCGTGTTGCATCTTCGCCGCAACTATCAAGCTTCTCTACATTATCAGAACTCTCTTCCTTCCATTCCAGCTCCTTCAAGAAGCATTCTTCAACGTCTTTCATCAACTCTTCAGTTATACTGCTACAATCATCTGTACCGTCCCCTTTCAAACCATTGTTCTCTTCCAAATCCTTCTCGAAATAGCAATTCAGCATCTGTTCTTCCTCACAGGTACTTGATTCATTACTCACATCCTCTTCAGATGAGTCCTGGGATGATGGCGAGCATGTGGAAGGCCAAAATATTTCTGTCGCTTGTTCCTCCCTTTCCCTTAGTGATTTCAGTATCAAAGTTTTGAGCAAGTTCATCACTTGCACTGCGTGAATCAAAGATGTCAAAGGATCCGACAACTGCGATAAGTTGAAGATTATTAGATTCAATATTGACCTTAAAGTTGATGAACTCAACAACAACAAGAACAACAACAACAAGCCTTTATCCCACTGCATAGGATCAGCTACATGAATCCTTTTTTCTCCGATGCGTCCTATGAAGTGTCATATTCTCATTTAATTCTAATAAATTAAAATTATTTTTTATACTTTCTAACCAAGCCTTTAATTCTAATAAATTAAAGTCGATGATTTGATCGAATCTAATACATCTACTCTCCTAGGTGGATCATCGAATGGTTGGCATTTTTTGTGACCAAATCATCAAAGTTGATTCTCTCTAATCTTATCTGCCACAGGAGCTATTCTAATCTTATCATATATATATTTGTTTTGCATTCTATCTCTAAGCATAAAGCGGCACATCATCCTGAGCATTCTTATCTCTTCAACACTTAAAGTTGATGAATTCAATTTTAAAAGAAAATATTTTCGAAGGTGTTCTGAGAAGAATACTTGAGTCATGTTTGGTGCGAAGACCATGGCTATGTTTCTGGCATTCATCTTGTTGACTTTCTCCTCTTCAACCACATCAGCCATGAGCTCAATTGCCCAATTGAAGAGTGCATTTTGTGTTGGGGGAAGCAGCTTCACAAGCTCAGAGTAATCTTCCTCAGTTTCACATTGAAGAACTTGTCCTGGGGAGAGACTATCCATCACCCCTTCAGGAAGTTCTCTGAACCAGGCCTGCAATGGATATCACATTATAATATTCTGCTTTTCGATTGAAGAAAACTCAAGGAGCAAAGAACTTGGTAAGTTTTGAATTAGAGAGTTGGACAATGACAAAAAAAATATTTAAAGAAAATATTACAATGTGAGTGATAAAATTAATTTATGAACAACTGTGTGAATAACATTTATTGAAGCTAATACATTTAAGTCATTCGTTTGAGCATGTGTTGTTGGGAATTTTAAATGTGAGCTCACACATATATATATTAATTATACATTAAATGATAAATTATTTTTAAGCTTATTAATTTTATCATAAAATAAAGATTAATTAATTCTTGGACTTTTGTGACAACTTATTAATTTTATATAGAATTTATCATGTGTAAAGATAGGATATTTTATTTTACTTTTAAGATGGGTTGAAATCAAAATAGATATGCTTCGACTCAAAATCTACTCAATAGATAATACATACACATGTTTAACTCTCTCTCTCTCTCTCTCTCTCTCTCTCTATATATATATATATATATATATATATATATATAATTATGATTAATGATTAAAAAGTTACTTTCAATTGATAGATTTTATTCGAATAAAATCAAAAATATCAGATCAATTTGATTTGGCTAGAGTAGAAATCAAATTCTTTGATTTTGAGTTCAGATCAGCTCTGGAAGTCACTCAATATCCCTTTTTAGAACATATCATTAATTTTTTTTTTCTGAGTCTAATTATATAAGTGCAAGCCAGTGCCTTATAGCCAAGAAGAGCAACAGTAAAGCCTTATCAATGGGATTTTTTCATTTACATTGAAGAATGGGTGCAGATTATTGCGGTATTGGAGTATATTAGATGCATCACACAAAATTTTAAAAAAAAAAAAACTGATTTGATGGTACTTTCAATATTCTATTATCTGCACTTTCTTCAAAATTTTAATCCATCCAAAAAAACCAAGTAAAATTAATTAAACAAACCTTTATCAGACTAGCCAGGCAATGAACATCAATGCCATCAGGCAGAACCCCCTTGCTCAGCTGCTGCCTTGCTTCCTTCTCTTGGCCATTTTCTGGATTTATCCTAAAAATTCCTTCTGCCTAAAAACAACTAATCCAGTTCAATTATTTCAAGAAATACAACCAACAACAAAAAAAAAAAAAAGAAGACGACAGCAAGATTCTACCTTTAAGCCACCCTGACAGTATAATCTCTCCTGCATCAGCAGCAGAATAGTTGTACACTATTCCCTTTAGAATCATACCCACATTGCATCGACTCAGGCGATATCCCAAATACATTCACACTGTAATATTGCATTAGAATCCAAAGAGAGATATAGTTGCAGGGTTTAAAGAGGACTTAACTACCTGGCGCTGGGAGCTTGGCGAGGGACTTGCAGCTCAAACTCAACTGGAAGGCCAAGGAAGCCATGAAAGCGGTCGAAGGTGACATGAGCTATGTGGTGAACTTCAGAAGGCCAACTGATGTCAATGGCTGGCTCTTCTTCTCTCAAGCGGCAGTGAGTTATAGATTTCTTTAAGGTAGCTGTAAGAAGAGTGATCAGTGAGATCTGGCATTGTCTCTCCACTTCCCGTTTTCTTCTCTTCCCATCTCCTCTGCAACCACTTGACACCACAGCTACTCCTATCATCTCTCTCTTTCTCTCTCTGTCTCTCTCTCTCACTTCAAAATGGAGTTCTGCGGGATGATAATGGGAATTGAGTGAGATCTGAAGTACTTTAGTTTTGATTCAAACGGCTACTTTAGTTTCAAATTTGTGAGCTTTTCTTATTTTTTACTTTTGTGTCTTTTATGAAAAAAGTTGATAGCCCCAACCGGTTTATACGGCAGCCTGACTGCTTAGCTGTAACTTCAAACCTGAAATTCAGTGCTTCGAGTGGTGTAGGTTATGCTGCGTGGCTTATTTTACCAATGCTATTAATTTAGCTAAAAAATAATGTTATTGAAACAATTTATTATTACGTTAATTTTATATATTTGAACTTCAATAATATAATAAATATAATTTTCAATTAATATACAATAATATATCTTTTATTTTAAAATTTAAAAATATTTAAAATAATTTTTGAAATCTTGAATATTTTTAAAAATAATAATCACCATAAAAAATAATTTTTTAAAAAATTTAAAAATAAATAAGACAGATAAAATTAAAAAACAAAAATGATCTCAAATGGTCTCCAAAATTAAAAAAAGAAGAATGATAAGATACACAATTTGTTTGGAGCAATTTTATCACCACATGCTTTTTAGATTAGTATCATATATCCATTTAATTGTTACTTTTCTTACTGTACTGCACAAAATTAAATGACAAGAAGTTATTTTCTTACAAACAGATTTGTTACAGTGTGATAGTTATAAAAAAATTATAATTTAAATTAAAAAAAAAAGTATTTATAATACTCATAATAATTTTCAAAAATGCTATTTTTCTCACAACTGTACAACTGTTTTCCGCAAATAACTATAATAGCTCCAAATAAACTTATAAGCTTACAATTAAAATGTGGAATGACTCACTTTTATTAGTATTTTTTATGCATATTTCATCCATATTCAATTAAAAATGTTAACCTTTATGCTGTTTTTTTTATATAATTCAAATAAAATTTTATCTTTTTTTTCCTCCTAAATAAACTAAGAATAAATAGTTTATCAAAATTATACAAGAAATTAAATATAAAATAGCTTTGAACATCTCTATGTAATTCTTAAATATAAATATGAGATGTTTATATCGGAATAAGGATTTTGCAAATGCCTATGCTATTATTTTAAAAATTGATATGACCCTCAAAATTCCATTAGTCAATCTCAAAGCCGAAAGAACTGATCAATCAAGACTAACCGATCAGGTTATCATGAATTTAAACATCGAAATGTTTATATAAATTGAAGCGTCTGACGAGCGATCTAACAAGCCCAAGATCTCATATATCATTTGAGCATTCAAATACACAAAATACATCATGATCGGAATCATCATGAGCCCATGGAGAGGAGTGGTTCGGATTTTGCATGCATTCTGACACACCTCCAATCTATAAATCATTCTCATAGGAGGAGACAAGCAAGACAGAGGAGAGCTCTAAACCGAAAATCTTCCGATAATCTCGCCACCACTGACGGCGCCACCACCCGTTGTTAATCATCGCTGCTGGCCGCTGGTACCGCCATGCTGACCCCTTGCCATCGCAATCTTCGTTGCCGGTTGTCACCGCCGGGCTTCGCCACCGGTCTCGTTGCCAACCATCGTTGCCGTCATCATCGCCACCACCGACGCTGACCGCCGCCACTACGTTTGCCACCGCCAGAATCTCGACGGCCATCTTCGCCGGTCATTATCCTGACGATCTTCATCGCTGGCCAGAATTTCGCGTATTCACCATTACTATATATTGTTATTGCCGATTTTGGGATTCTTGTCACCTTCTCATACAATTTGTAATCCAGATCGGAAAACTTGTACCGAAACAAATACATAGTGGAAGATTTCTACTGGGCTAGACCCCGTAGTTTTTCCCTATTTTCGAGATTTTTCACATAAAAATTCTAGATTTTCTTGTTCACTCTTTAAATACTGTATGCTTTGGATTTCACACATAAAACTAAGTAAAAAACTTTCACTCTACGAACTGATTTTCAAGAAACAAAAGTAATTTGAAAAGATTATTTGTTAGTAGAATTTTTGTTTAGTTGTAGTTGGACAGCCCTAATTAACGATAACGATATTAATTAGGCTGTCCAACACACATCTAACAACTAAACAAAATCTTATTGAGTTAGCAATAGTGCAATACACAAAACAAAAAATTATTAAGCTTTCTTTCTTTTCCTCTCCCTCTCTCAAGCTCCTTACATCAAGAACATCAAGACATCTTCGGGCTATGACTTGGCAAGTATAGTAGTTTAATTTCTTTTGATATTTAATAATAGCTAATGAGAAACATCATAATTCTAATGATGACTGCCAATTACTTTGGTTGCTCTCCTTAGAGAAGGAGATCTTGGGTGACCAAAAGGATGGGAGAGAGGTGGTCACATGTTCATGGCTGCTGAGTGCGGATAAGTTGTCGATCTTACGTATACATTCAATGATTGCTTACACAGGTGGTGGTCTAGAGTTTTTTTTTTTTTTTCGGGCAGGGTGGGCACTTGAACCCGAAACTTTGAATGATCTGAGGGCCAATGTTGCATGATAGAGGGCAAAACTTTAAAAATCTTCAAAAATCCTAGATTTTTTTTTTCTAATCCTCATATTCTCCTAAATGTGTATATTTGATTTTTGTTTATAGATTTCGTGAGAAAATATTGTTGATCAATTTTTCAATAAAATTAAACACTCAATCCGACAATCTAGAAGCCCCCCTTAATTATTTGACACTATATATTAAACTTAATCCCTTAATTATTTCAAATGAAATAATCTTAAGCTCTTTGAATTTAACTCAGATAGGCACTTAAGCATATAAAATTTAAAGAATATTTAACTCTCAAAAACATTAAGTGCTTGATTTTGATCTATTTGGACCCAAACTCATTAAATCTTGGTATTATAAATTTCATCCCGCTAAACCACACAATCTTAACTATATGCATATTAAAAATAATATTTAGATTATCTTATAGGCATCTACTAAAGTTTTTTTTCCTAGCGTTTTGGAGAATTTAGTTCATTTTTTTTTTCAAAATTTATGCTTTATAAATTGAATTATTTTATTGATATAGTTGCCCTCTATTTTTGGATGTTTAAATCAATCTCAGGTAACAACTAAATAAAGATTGTTTTAGAGGATGGATTATTTATCTTATTTCTATTATTAATTAACATCTATTACATTATGATAAGGTAATATATTTTTACCTTAAAAAAAGAATTTTAGTGCGATATACCAATATCTTTAACATATAATATCTTTCAACAAACTCACCTCAAAAAGATCGAATATTATATTTATGCCTTAGTTATCAAGAATAAATCTTAGAAGATTATATATATGTTCTTAGGATTGTTGTTAAGTACTTTCATTTATATGACACTAAGGTGACCCTCTTAAAGTGTGCATTCGAGGTTACCTCAAAAACTTTCCTTTATTATTATTTTTTGTTTTTATTTGACATTGTGTTATCAAAATTAATACTTTCAAGATTAAGAGAATTCTTGATATAAAACCCTTGTAGTCTCACTCAATTGCTATCTCTCTAAGAGAAGTTAATGTTTTTAATATGATTTATTACAAATCTTTGTGGAAGGTGCCAACCTTTTCCTTGCCATGAAAGAACACAAGATTCTAGTGGAATAAAAGTTTTCATAAAAAATTTAATAATATTGAATCCTACAAAATATCACCTCTGATTTTTAGCATATATATTAAGGAAGTTCCTTTTTTTGGAATGCAACATTGTTAGATGAGCCTTTTGGTGCCCTTCTGGCTAAAATTAAAGAGAAAGAAAGATGGAATGATCTTTATTATAGTAGTCATCACCTTATTATGATTGTAAGTAAGTATCCATTAATTAAATAATTATTCTTAGCATTAAAATTTATAATGCAAGATTTAGTTATTATATTGTAAATCAATTTTAGTATTTGATGACCAAGCTTGAGATATTTGGCTTGGTTGTTAATAATACAACTGTAATTCAAAATAACTTTCATATCTCAATAGAATGTGAAAAAAATATATTATAGTTTATTTTTTAGTAGCATATCAAATTCTTATATTGAATTCTTCAGTTAGCTATATTAATGAAAAAAATTAAGTGTACTTCTTGCTAAATAAGTGTATTAGGAGCTATTATTATAAAATTTTAAACCTCACTAGTAATAAAGCTTAGTATGAATCAGAAATCTTAGCTCTAGAGTTAATTTCACAAATGATAATTTAAAGTATATGGATTATTAGAGATTCCTAATTTGTTACCAAGCAAGTGTTGGTAGTTTATAAGATCTTAATCCCGAGTTGATTTCATATCGTTATTGACCTTTTTTAGAGTTTATTAGTTTCAACCTACCTCTAAGCCTTATAGGCCATACTCTACTTAGATTACCCCTTTGTAGTCTCATGATCTTTAGTTTGTTCTAGAACTTATTTTTGTCTCCTTATAGCTTCAGCCAGGACGAAAATTTAATTATATTATCTTATAATTTATAAGTGTCATTAGGGTAAAACTAATTAATATTATATTATATTTAGCTTTAGTTTCATTAGATTGGACTTATTATATCTTTTAATCATTTTCCAAAACAATCGAACATATGGAGAACTTTAGGATTGACTGAGTGTCCAACCTTGACCCCCCTCTGACTCATCCAATTATAAATCGTAAATGATCTAGTTCCCTCATAATTAGTTAGGTTCATTTACATATGAAGTACTTAAATTTGGGCTTACCATGGTCAAACCTAATCAAATTAGGTCAACCAACCTAGAGCTTAAGAGTATTGACTCAATCGAGACCCTAACATCGCCTTCGAACCTACATGTCCATCAACCCAAACTAGCTCTTGAAGATTTCAATTAACCAAAAAAGCCTATATCAAGCCTCAATTGGGTCACTAAGTGCACCTTACTCAAGTTGACTAAAGGAGATATATATTGATTCATTTGGACTGATTAGTAGTAAAATCAATGAAGTCAAAATTCACCTTAACCTTAATGATCCTAGATGCACTAGAGCTTAATTGAGCCAACTAGGCTAAGTCCAATGCTGTTAAAGTAGATTAACTCAATTTCAGCCTAAGTTAGCTCAATAAAATCCACATGGCCTCCCTTTCACTTGGATCCAAATTAGCCCCAATATTAGTTACATCCCTCTTTCTTGAACCAAGCCTAATTATCTTATGCTACATTAGACTTAATGGTCACCTATTTTAGACAATTTGAGCTCACTAAGGTGGCACTCCAAGGCACTCATAGGGATCTTCTTAAGCATCTTGCTATATTCCATGCCCTCTATCTAAGACCTTCTCCAAAGCTCACTCTTAAACATTATGTTTAGTCATTATGGCCAATCCTAATAAGCAAGAAATAGTAAAATGATGTCGTAAGGACGGAGCTCAATCTTTATACATCTTCATAGAAGGCAATCATCATAAATAATTAAACTTTATCAAAAGTCTCACTAAAGCTCTAGAGATAATTCTTATAATCTCTTAAGCTCTTGTGTATTGCATCGATGAACTCCAATGAACCAATATGTGATTATGGTCATTAGAGTGATTTAAGGGTTGACAAATCAACCCGTGATCCTTAGCACAAGTTTATCTCTTTATGATAAAAGTTTAACTAATAACAATTGTCCATACATCAATTTTAGCTAGATAAATTAAGAATTTGCATCATGGATGACTCTAGTTAAATACTAATAGAGTTAATTTAATTAATGAATAAATTAGATCATAGATTTGAGTTGAATTTATGATTGTTTTGGGCAATCTAATCTTAGATCAAATACTCTCCACTTTCTAATTTTGATAATGCATGATTAGTGGAGCCCACTTTAGTCCATCAACATGAATCACATGTAATAACATAGTTGATTGTGTAATTCCATTTTTGGGCATTTATTAAATTTCAATGACTTTATAAATGCCTAAGAAACTCATCTCAATTACAATTTTAATGAAATGAACTTCTTAATTTTTTTTTCCTTAAGCTTAGATCTTCCTAAGACTAGTATGAACTCAATTTATAAAATTGCATAATTAATATGTAATTTTTTTTAGTTTTATTAAATTTAAAAATCACTCAAATTATTAGAAATTATCAAGCTCATTTCTAAGATTTATTAAAGTGTATAACCTTCATTTAAAACTTAAAAAGAGGCTTCTTTGAATTTTTACAAATCCTTCACGTTATATATATATTTAATACAGGCTAAAATTGTAATTAATTTGATTTTCTATTAATGCGCCTTCAAATATAAAAAGCATAGTTAAAGTATTGTTGACTTAACTTTGTTAGATGTTAAAACCACCAAGACTAATTTTCACCATTTATCAATATCTTTAATAATTAATCATTGTTTTAAAGAGCTAAAAAATGTTGCAAATTTATGATAATGGTGAAAATCACTGATCTAATAATTTAAAAATAATCTAAGGCTAATTTGGCCCTTAGATGAGGATCATAAGTCCTTAATATACTTTATAACTATATAACCTAATTTTTAATTATTAAATTTTATAAAAATATAATAAGTATATAAAATGCTTAAATAAATCAAAATTATAATTTAATTACTACAATAAAACTAAATAACCCCTTAAATCATTTTAATTTGATAGCCCATCTTAAGTTGGGGCTCATCCTCAATATCATTGAGCCACAATTTTTTTATGCATTATATTACATAAAATTCATGAAGGAACTAAATACAATAAAATTCTAAAGTGATACTGTCTAAAATGATATCCTATCTAAAATGATAAACACAACTCACCACAATGCATACTATATATATTGTATTTAAAAGTAATAACGTAAAGTTATATCCTCCTCCTTCCCAAAGAATATCACTTTTAGACAATTTTACTATCTATAATGTTGTGTTAGGTCAAGTAAAAAACTAAAGAAACTGTGTATGCATTGATACCTAATGATGCCTAAGGCACAGTTGAGGATCTCTTTATCTAATGCTTCGAAGATCCACTTAAAGCATTAAAGATTTGCAAAAAGACCCTACATAAATAAATTTTCATAAGGCGTGAGGCATAAATTAAATGTGCAAAATGATCATATAACAGCATACAAATCTCCATAAGGACTCTATATTGCATACAAAATATTGTCACACTTTTTCTAAAGTGAAACATTCATGTATATAAAATTGCTGCATATCTAAATATCAAAATATCAGATGTTAGATATATAAATTATAAGAATTTTGTCATATGTATGTAAATCATCCTGAAATTAATGAAGATGAAATCATGACTTAAAACATCATTAATAACAGTCTTAAGGGCTGATCATTTCTGATCATAATAACTTAACAACTAAACAGCTGGTCGTCTAATGTAACTGTGAAATGGTTCATCAGTTTGGGAGCAAATCAAAATACAACGCAAGGTGACGATAAAGGACTCATGGAGTTGAGGATTGTGTTAGTATCGCTGGCTTTCTTTTTCTACCTAATATAGATGCCTTCTCCAACCTCGATCCACCAACCCTCCATTTCTTGAAGGCAACCATTGATGACCGAGCAGCTTCAAACACTTAAAATACAAAGATATTTCGTTAATTATCACATAAAAAATGTATTACTATCTGATTAATAAAAAAAATGGAAGATTTCCATACATATCACACATTTCTTATGTATTTATATGTCTAACACATAAAATTAAATATTTACTTGTATTTCAGGTTTAAAAATGAATTTATATTTGACGATATTGAAGACGTGCGTATGTAAATAATTGAAGTTTGGGTGTTAGAAATATAAATACATAAGAATTATGTGGTATGTATGTAAATCTCCCAAAAACTAAGAAAATATAATAAGAAACTTTACATTGGGATTCTTCCTTTGTGAGCTTGGAAGAGAATTTAGGTGTAGCCCCAGTGATGCTGTGTGATTTGCTCAGTATCTCAGAGTATCTGCTAGTGAATGCATATTGCAGAAAGGGACCAATGCTCTTGTCTGTAACACTGTCAATAATCACAGGTTGATAACAAAAATGAACCTTTTATAATAATAATACTAAAAAAAAATTTCAGTTTTCTCAATAGGAATAGGAATGTAATAGAATGGGAACATGATTTGGGGACCAAAAATGAAAAAAAGAAAAATTGACCGACTTGTTTGTGATCAATTTTATTTTGTGCTTTTATTTTATTTTTAAAAGTATATTTATTTAATATTTTTTTATGTTTTTATTTTTAAAATAGATAATATTATTTTTTAGAACACTTAACTCAACTTTTGGGTGTTTTAAGTATTTTTAAAAATAGTTATCACCATCAAACATATTTTATTTCAAATCAAAATATAATTAAAATAAATTAAAATTTTAAAATTAAAGAACAAAAATGATCCCAAACAGTCCCAACGTCTAGACGCCAGGCTCTCATAGTTAGACAACATACAAAATACTCTATAGATCTGAGTATTAATTAAAAAGTAACATAACATAGAAAAGTCAAGTGAATACAGTAAAAATAACATAGGGCTATAGACTACTAGTAGACTAAAGGATCTAGGAAGCGACAGTAAGGGCTCAATGATGCTAACTCAAAAATAATTTTCTTTAAGGAAAAGGTGATATTGAATCATGCCATTAGAGCCAAACTATCAAAATTGGAGAATAAGATGAAAAAAAAGGAAAAAAATATGCAAGAGCATGTAATCATGCATCATCATTGCCATCATTAGCATTATCCCAATTATTTGGAACAAGTTAACCATGCCATAGAAGTAAATCATTAAAATCTAAAAAAATTATTTTTTTCCTCTTCTTCTTGTCCAATTACAGAAATATATGATTAAAATTTCTTCAGAATTGCAAAGATAAAATATCATTAGTTGATTATGTACTGAACATAAAGCCGTTTGATTGTAAGATGTTGATCGGTTTACTTACAGGGGTAAGATTTTGCAACCCAGCTCATAGAAATAAGGGGAGCGGAATCTCAAATCCACGCAGGCTGCATCAGCCTGGATTTCCTTTCTCGTCCTGAACAGCAATTAAATTCT
This sequence comes from Cymbidium sinense, assembly GCA_021442155.1. Classification (NCBI taxonomy): domain Eukaryota; kingdom Viridiplantae; phylum Streptophyta; class Magnoliopsida; order Asparagales; family Orchidaceae; genus Cymbidium; species Cymbidium sinense. Next base: position 253,712,788 of record CM038215.1, on the reverse strand, counting down.
AATAGTGATTATATACTCTACCATAAATAAAATTATGCGGATTTGATTTGTTAAGGCATAGTTTTCAAACTTACGCTTTCAAATTCCCAACAACTCTATGCTTGATGTAATAAGAAAATAAATCACTTCGGATATATCCCGAAGATTTATTCGTTTTTTTTCAAAAGCAAATAGCAATTTAAATAACTTACTGTGAGCTAAAACAAGGAGGAACATTGATTGATACTGCTTGTCTCAAGTACAATTCATGAGCAAGCCAAAACGGCAGATCAACTTTAGCACCCTTTTCTACCTGAACCAAATAGAATTCAAGCATTCTTGAACTCTAGAACATAAAATGAATTGCAAAATGGGAAAGAAAAGGATTAAATATTCTGTCTTCTTTATAACATACACTATTTGTTTCTGAACCAGGATCAAGTATACCAACTCCACTTGCTCCTATTTGAAAAACAACTGAAATAGGCTACAGATATAATATTCATGCCAGCAGAATCCTGCCAATATGATTACTAAGTCCATTCCAACGAAACTTAAACATAGAAAAAAACACTAGTCTTAGCTAGCGCATACCTCTTCGTCAAGCAGAATATCATCTATGTCATAGTAACTGCCCATTTCATTACCCTGATTATTGAAAGATAATGAGACAATTCTTGTCAGAATTGAAAATATAAAATATCTCTGTTGATTATACTAAGTATGAAGTCATTTGACTGCAAATATGCAGATTGGCTTACTTACAGGAGTAAAATTTTGCAACCAAGCTCATAGAAGGGGAGCGGAATCTCAAATTCAAGTATGCTGCATCAGCCTAGATTTCTTCTCACGTTCTGAAGAACAACTAATCATAACCAAAAGAAAAAAAGTTCACTTCAATTATAATCTCAAATCTTTGTACATTTTATAAAAAGCATCTAGCAAGCTAAAGAACTTACTTTAAGTTAACACAAGAAGGCATATTGATTTTGCGTCAACAAAACCCTACTTGATTTTCAAATTTCAAATTGCAAATACAAATGCTTGGAATTTTCTAAAACATGATTTACAAGAAAGGATGTCATTTTCACGGTTGAATCCATCACTGGAACTGAATATTTCTCAATTTGCAAAAGCAATTAAACAATTGTTGTCCGTGAATCCAATGATCAGATCATTCTTACCAGACCAGCAATTTAATTAAAATAACTCTTAAAGAACAATTCATCAGACCATGCCATCAACCTCAATATCCCACATGAAATAATTTAATCAATAAGAAAAGTCTAAAGCATAGAGAGACTTAATGCATCTAAAGATATATATATATATATATATAAGAAATGCATATCAAAATCTCACAAAAACTCAACTAAATCTTAAGAAAACATTCTAACCTAAAAACTTGTAAACATGGAATAGATATTCCTTAAAGAAACTAGAAGATATTTAAAAAACTTCAAGAAAAGATTAAAAATTTGTAAGAACTTTAGATTAGACAGAAGTCAGATCTCACAAACCAACTTAGTCGAACAGCAAAAGTAGATCTTAAACCTCACTCACACAGTCAAATAGTTAAGTGGACACAATGATCTGAAGAAAAAAGCAGAGGCATACTTACATAGTGCAGAGAGCCACCGACGAGTTTAAGAAATGAAGAGATAAAAAGTAGAGCTTGGCTTGGTTTTTCCCTCGCATCAAGAAGCAGGAGACCAGCGACCCAAGCACAAAGCGATAGAATGGCTGATAAAAGATAAAGAACATGGACTCAGGATAAAGGGAAACCAGAAATGCACAACTTGTGGTTCGTTTGAGCCAACTAAAGTGTCAGTAAATTATTTGTGAAGCTGCCATATAAGTTTTGTTTAAAGTTTGAGCTAAAGCATCCTCCAACTACTTGGAAAATCCAACTGTAAGGTGTTGACATCCACATAAGACACACTAATCAAAATCAGCAAATATGATGAATTTGATGGACTAGGAATGCAACGTAGCGCAATTTGAAGCCAAAATACTCCGATCAATATTGAAACTTGAAATGACTTCCAACCGAAACGAACTGAGCTCAAAACATAGTGATTGAAATATACATGTCGCTCAATCTGAAAGTCAATCAATAGAGAAGAAAGCTATTGACGTGCTTGCACAGATATTTGAATCAGGAGACTACAACAACATCCAAATAATCTCTATTCAAAATTGATCGACATTAACGTGAAATATCAAATATCAATGTCGATCAATTTGAATGAAGAGAGTATGATCATGCGAGATTAAATATCCAATTAGAATCGAGATCAGACTACGAAGCAACGTCTCTCGAGCAACAACCATATTAGATGAGGTCATCGCACAATAAACTTCGGCATGATCGACATAATTTCGATGTGAAGAACTTAATCCCAATCAAATCCCACTTAAATTCACCTAATCTCATTGCCAATTCATCCCATAGCATTATATTGTCATGTCATCCTTGCTCCATATCTCCCATATTGCACTCCATTTCTTCCCCATAACCCGCTAACCCCAGTCTTGTTTCTCCTCACTTGGTCACTGCTCTCATTCTCGTGCAACAGCCACTCTCCTCCTCACATCGCTGCACCTTCACATGCGGCTGACGTCTCAAGCCCGACGGCTCGCCAAAACCATCCGCCAAGCCTCCCTCAAGCAACATAACACCTCCATCCCTTGCCCACTACCCATCTTGGCTCCTCTTGTTGTCTCACCCAAATCTCACATCTACACCTCCTCTATCTCCTCTTTGTTCTCACACTAACAGCCCCATCGACCTTGCCCAACACATGAGAGACCAACTTCAGCACTAAGTTGAACGGCCTGATTCTCTCTGCCAAACTTCCACTCCTCTCAAAACCCATCATTCCTTCTTCTAAGCCTATTTGGCCCTTGTTCACATCTCTCTCTAAACATAAGAGGAAAACCTCTCTTTCTCTCTCTAAACAGAGGGAGAAAGCTCTCTTTATCTCTCTAACTCTCCCTTAAATTCCCTTCCTATCTCAACTTTTCTCTCCAAAAAATTTGCACAAAAAAAATAGAGAGAGAGAGAGAGAGGAAAGATTCCTCCTCCCTACCCCTCTTGCCTCAAACTGCACTAGCCTCAAAATATGTGACATTGCCTCGATTTGCGGAGATATAAATGCTAATATAAATTCCGCATTATTCCAACGCTAAAAAACTCAAATTAAGTACATGTGCATGTTGTTCCAATGTGGCGAGGAAAAAACCGTGTTTTACTTCATATAGGTGAAAGCCCCCATACGTGCATTTCTTGGCATGAGACTCCCACCAAAATAAGTCATTAACGCCTTTCTTAGAGAGAAATCTGTTTGCTAGTACATAAGTACCCGTACACACCTTTCTTAGCGTGACGGGAAAAATTGTATTTTTGTGCATGTACGAAGACTCGTAAACATCTTTCTTGACATGAAAGAAAATGTGTGCGCGTACAAAGACTCATATACCTTTCTTGTGAGAAGGCCCGACTCGATGACCACCTAAGTAAAGACAGACGGATACTACCAAATGTTGTTGAATTTACACTAACAGTAACCTAAATAAACAAAATCAAAATGAACCTAAAACTTGATTGTTGTGCTTACACCACCCATACATGCCTTTTCCATGAATGAAGCCAAGATTTCACGCTCTAAGTAGGCCAACGCTAGAATAATACTAAAATGCTGCCAAAACGCTATTGGACTTTACATTGACACAAGACCTAAGATAAACTAAATCAAAATAAACTTAAAACTTCAAATTAAAATAAAAAGTTAAGAAAAATTAAGGCATATGCATCATTTCTTATAAGCGATAGATCAACACTTTAAATCAATGTCGAAAAATGACATACACACTTCTTATAAGATGATGGGAAAGCAGCTTCTCCGACGATGCGACCATTATGGGAGACCCACATTCCACTAAAATTCTATACTTACGCAAGACTTAAATAAAATTTGAAACCAAACTAATTGGACTGAATTGAACTTGAAAGAAACTTAAAAACTAGTTCCAAATGAAAGTTGAATTCAAAATAAATTCAAAAAATATGTGATGCATATAAATTTTATTAATAAACATGAATTGAATATTGCAATGTCTTGCTTCAAATGATCTGAAAAATAAATCTGATTGGACACATAATTAGGACATTGAAAGCCTATGTTAAGATTGAAACCTAGCCTTCAAACATAAATACAATTCAAACAGGTCCTCTAATGAAATATAAAGTCATAAAGCGGGAATGAATTGTCAAAATGAAAGCTTAAATGAATTGCCCACTAATGAATATAATTGATGAGTTTCATTAGACATTTGGATTACATTGCATCAAGCAGTAAAATGATCAAAGGAATTCTAGTAAAATGCAGGTAAATTAGTGATTCCTATTATACCTACAGGCGATTGCACAATACAAGTACAATCCAAGTCTAAGCAAAAGCTAAATTGGATTGACCTTAACAGCTCACCTACAATGAGAATATCACTGAATAGATTGTTAATAAATACAAACGAAATTTATTATGAATTTGACGGTCTATCTTCAAGTAGAGAAGAAACATATAATACAACTCATGTGAGACTTTACAGTCATCCAGTTGATATGAAGTATGAGCTAATAAAGTTAGAACTTCATTGTTACATCATCTCATGATGATTTAAGAATAAGAACATTAAATTTAAGAATAAGAACATTTAATAGCAAAAACTTAATAGCATTTAACTAATAGTTACTTGTGGACAGCAAACTGAGAGCCTCAAAGTCTATAAATTCATAAATCCCAAATATTTTCTGCTTTCACTTTAACCCAACAGCAAGAATAGGTATAAAGTAGTAAGATATGACTTTGGTTTTAACGACAAGATGAGATTTTAAATCTGAAAAGATAATGAAGCCCATGGGATAATGAAACCCATGTTTCTACCAGGCCACCATAATCATATTAAACATCAAAATGTTAGATCTTTCCCCAAATCCAATATAAGGATTAATGGAATGATAATTTGATAGCAAATCATAAATCAACTTCAGCTTTCTTTAACAAAAATATAGCAACACTAGATTTTGCAGAAATTGAAAGCTCATTACCCCCAACAAATGCGGACTTTTCCCTATTTCATACTAAACGTTCAAATGAAAATATTATGAAAACCTGATTGCAAGAAAAATGGAAGCCAATGTCCTGTTTTCCTCAATTTTCCTCAAAATCCAGCAATTGAAATAGCAAGATATAAGCAGATATTAAATTTCTACAGCAGAAAATGATTAAATCCTGCAAAATTTTGCTTCCCTCTTATTATTTTTTATTATTATATTATTTTTTTGACAATCTTAGGTAGTAGGCCAACTCTCCAAGCTTGCTGTTTTCTGTGTGCTTCACAGCAAAAAAAAAATTAAAAAAAAAATGGTTGGGAAGGGGAGGTTCACGGCAAGAAGAGGGAAGGACGCATGTGTGGTTGCTAGGACGGGAGAGTCGAAGAGGAAGGAGAAGGCGGACGGCACGGTATAGAGATAAAGAGGGCTCACTCAACCAGAGCACACAACAAAACAATAAAACTCAAGCAACAAAATGAGGGCTTGTATCGATGCTAAACACCATTGCTGACTGTTTTACTTCGATTTCACAATGGCAATAGAGTTTAGACAAGATCTAATTAATCCAAACAGCAAATGAGAACTTTAGATGCTTGGTTTGGCAACTCACATTTCTCTTGTTTTTTTAACTGGGCAAGAAGTGAAAGGGCTGCTGCTGTGTTGACGGAGAGGGAGAAGAGCTGGAGTGGAGCGAATTGGAGTGTCCGGCTTGCGTGCGTCCAGTAGGAGACGCGATAGAGAGAGAGAGGAGACGGACGGGAGGGGCTCAGTTGGCTTCGGATGGGGGTTCGACTGACGGGATACGGGGTTCGAACCAGGAGCTGGAGCTATTCGGCGAGCAGAGAGGGAGATCAGGAGTCGAGTGGAGCGTTTGGTTGGGAGTTCGAACGGGAGAGCCGGACGGTCAGAGGAGAAAATCGGGGCTTAGGGCTTCGGCTGTGGAGTTCCAATCGAGGGAGGGAAGTCTCGGCTGGGATAATATCGCCCCCTCTTTCTTTCAATTGGACGCATGGACGGCAGCCGATAGCATTCATAGGGCGGCCAAATTAACTCGGTGCTTGAGTGATTGGGTTAGATAGATGATAAGACAATTAATAGGGAGGTATTTGGACAGCAATATGTGGGATTCCAAAAGAAAATTGTGAGCTGGATTTTAACTATATATTAATTTAATTCAATCATAAATCACTAGATTAAAATTGAAACATATAAACTAAATTTAATTTATGGATATTAATGTATTAGATTGTAAAAGTCATCCATGCATTATTCAGAATTTTATTAATCACTCACTAATTGTGCATTGACGTTTCTCGCTATGAATTCAAACAATATAACTATCAATTTGAGGAATTATGATGTTATGAACGATTATACCCATTTCTGATCGTAAATTAATTGAATGACTCAAATAATTTTAAATTATATGTCGATTCAAATCACCAAGAGACTTAATTGAATTAATGGAAAGTATCATATGAATATTTCAAAATCATGAACTAAGTCATTTGAATATCGCCGAGGCTTTCAATAGATATGTTATTATATTTAAAATCATTTGATGATTGATTATTAACTGATTTAATAAGTTTCATTTTATTATTTTTATGTTTGAACACAACTACCTAATTAAATTTCTCAAATCGAATGGGTTTAGATCGATTTCATTTGGTGTTGAGGGGTTTTAACTTCAGTTCATGCCACAATATAACTGATATTTATGTATTTCATCGCATATGCCTTAATTTGATTTATGAAATGCAAATATAGGTCAACAGTTTTCTTTAAAAAATCTAACATTAAATGATGAAATATTGATTAAATGCAATTATTATATATTAAATTATGTATTATTTATTGATATCTTGAGTTCTTTATTGGAATTTATGATAAAATTTTTCATAGATATAATGGTAAGTCATTCTCAAAGTAATTCTAATAATTATTCAAGTTTGCCTCTTGTTGATAATGTAACAACTTCAAATGATAGTGTGGATGAAATAATTTTCATTGATGAAAACAAGGGTGAAATGCAACATTTTGAAGTTTAACAATATTTTACTAAATTTTATGTTTCAAAATAAGAAAAAATTGTATATAAGTTGAAATATAATTATTGTGTGAAGTCATATGTGAAATAAAAAAAAAAATCTTAGTTGAGTGGATATTTCAGGACTAATCATTATAGTAATGATATGACTCTCAAAATACCACCAAAAGACAAATCTTGATGAGCGATAGATTTTGAGTCAAAACCATCGGATCAAAGACTTAAAATATCATCGGAATTTACATCAATTAAATCCCAAAGTAACTCTCAAATATGGAGTGTTTATAGTCAAATCGAAGGCGAATGAGATCTAATGAGCCTAAGATCTCATAATTCGACTTTATTTGGGCATCCAAATGCTTAAAATACATCAAATGATCAAAAGAATCATCAGCCGATCAGGGGAGTGGTCCTTATATGAATTTCTGAATGCCCTCCTCCCATCTATAAATTTCATTCCTCACGAGGGCCAAACTGCTAAGTGAAGGGGAGCAAGAAGAGGCCAAGCAAGGAAGAAGAGAGACCGCTCGATGATCGCCAACCACCACGGCACCGTGTCATGATCCTTACTTAACTTCAAGCAAGGAAGAAAAGGAAGAGTCTAAGGAAGAAAGGAAGAGTCCGAGAAGAAGAAGCAAGAGTCCGAAAGCAAGGAAGAGGAAGAGTCCAAGCGGAAGAATGTAAGAGTCCAGGAAGAAGAAGCAAGAGTCCAAACAAGGAAGAAGCGAAGAGTCAGCAAGGAAGAAGAAGAGTCCGAAGAAGAAGAGGAAGAGTCCGAAAGGAAGAAGAGGAAGAATCTCAAGGAGGAAGAAGAAGCTAAGCTCAAGATCCTCCAAGATCGGCCGTGCCTGAGGAGGTCAAAACGCTAATCCTCCCGACCGAGTTCCTCCGCATGGAGCCGAACGCCGATCTCCTCGACATCGCTAGTTCCACTCATCCATCGCGGTACCAACCGGCTTAATCCACCGACGTTGTTGATAGCTTCACAAATGCTCATCTTGTTAATCCACACATTCGTGAGTACGACGCTTAATACAAGATGAATTTCACCTTCAAGATAAATCATCTTTCACACCTTATGAGGAGTCCTCACCTTTACCAAGTCATTCTTCAACACCATTCCCGTAGTTTCAAGCTTCAGCATTGATTCCTATGATGCAATCAACCCACATGAACACATCGACCATTACAGACTATCATGCATATATCCAGCTCCCTCGACACACGCTTTGTCGTCTTTCCGTTACCCTCAAAGGGCAAGCTCGACTTGGTTCTACTCTCTTCCAAAGGGGATCCATCCATACCTTTAACTAACTCGCCAGTTCTTTGTGGAACAGCTTCATTTCAAATCGGAGAATCATTAAAGATTCCTCCCATCTTTCCTAGATGTAACCAGGGGTGAATCACTCAAAGAATACTTCCAGGTTCTCCTTAGAAGCTCGCCAAATACCCGGGGTAATCAACTATTAAGAGGAGTTTTCTTGAGGACTCCGCCTTTCTATTCGTCATTAATGGGACACGGTCCGCTCATATGCCTAATTAATTCATCGATAGAAGCACAAATCTCACGATGAAGCTATTAATGCCCATCGCAAACAATTTGAACAATATGGGAAAAAAACACCCTCAGAAATGTGGACCGACAGGCCCATCAAAAGAAGCGACAAGGTAGTCATGATCTCCCTCCACCCCCATATCAACAACGTGAACCTCGACCGAAAAGACATACACACCGCTGAACACATCTCGTGTTAACCTCCTGATGGCTATTCGCAATGAAGAACATATCAAGTGGCGCATCCATTGAAACCAATTCGAAATCGTGAGCAATATTGTCATTTTCATCGGCCGTGGACATACTATAAGCATGTATACAACTCAAGGAAGAAATCGAGACTCATTCAACAAGGATACCTACGCCGTTTTGTGAAGAATCGACCACCTCAAACAAACACACCTCCGCTTTGGGGGCAACCAGACAATCATCACAAAACAACCAAATAATCATCAAATAATTGGAGAACAAACAATCGCAGAGGATCGATACTATAATCAAGTTCTCGCATCGCTTCCAAAGAACCGAGTTGAAGAAGTCTCATTGATCATTCCATCACTTTCAATGACTCGGACTTAAGGGAGTCCATATCCTCATCAAGATCCACTTGTCATCAGGGATCGATGATCCTTGTTATAACGTTAAAAGAATTTTGATCGATAATGGGAGTTCTGATGTCTTATTTTACTCAACTTTTCTTAACATGGGCCTAGCTAGTAAAAGCTCCAACCGACCACTATATGGGTTTGATAATCACCAAGACGGACAATCACTCTTCCCGTTACCCTGGAGAATTCCCCGACAAGTGACTCATTTAATACAATTCATGGTGGTGAAGTCGATTCTAATGCAATCTTCTGGAGGCCCCTCCAATCAATTTTATCACTTCTCATCTCAAGATAAAATTTCCTACCCCCTTGGAGTTGGTGGTTGTGGAAATCAACAGACCAATCATGTTATCTCGCACAAGCTCAACTTCCATCACCTTCAAGATCAAGATCTTAACTTTCGAGATGAAAGAGTACCTCAAAAGCTTCAGAAGATTTACTCAATAGTATTATCGATGACCAACCATTACTAACATAAGTGGGATCTTTACTCTAAGAACAAAGGGAAAATATATAAATTTCTTTGTAGAATCAAGACATATTTGCTTGGAGTCCAGATATGCCGGGTCGACCCCAATGTAATCACACTCTAATCCAACGCTCAAACCAATCATCCAAAAGAAGCGAGTTTTGCCCGATCGTCTTCGCTATTGAACAAGAAGTTAACAAGCTCATGAAGCGGATTCATACGAGAAGTGCATTACCCCACATGGCTAGCAAATGTTGTCATGGTTAAAAAACAAATGGAACATGGAGGATGTGTGTTGATTATACCGATCTTAATAAGGCCGCCTAAAGGATAGTTTTCCTCTTCCTCGAATCGACAACGCTACATCCCGACATCAAATGCTCGCTTTTTTGATGCTTATTCTGGTACAATCAAATAAAGATGAACCCAATAGATGAAGAGGCTAAGCTTTCAAACATATAAAGGTTTATATTGTTACCAAGTCATGCCATTTGATTAAAACGCTACCTATCAACGCCATGAATAAGGTTTTAAAGACCTAGCCACACAATGGAGGTGTATGTGGATGACATGTTAGTGAAAAGCTTAGAAAAGTCACAACATATTTCGACTTAGAAGCATGCTTTGACCTCCTTCGACGCTATAACATCGACTTAACCCAACCAAGTGTTTTGGGGTTACGCCCGAAAATTTCTTGGATTTATGGTAACTCACCGTGGATAGAGGCTAACCCAAAAAATCAAAGCTCTCCAAGATATGATTCCTCAAGAATATCAAAGACGTCAACGCTTTGAATGGTCGAATTGTCGATTATCCCGCTTCTAGCTCTGGGGACAAATACTTGCCATTCTTTAAAATATTGAAGGGAGCTAAAAATAATAATTTTCAATGGACCGATGAATGTCGATGCTTTTGAGCAACTAAAAGAATATCTAGCATCTCCGCTATCCAAACCTATTCAAGGAGAAACGTTATACTTATATCTTACGGTTTCCCCACTAATAAGCTCGCTTTAGTGCGAGAAGAAGATGGGGCACAACAACCAATTTATTACAAGAAAATTCTCTCGATATAGAAAGTCGTTATCCATTTGCATAAAGTGGCTCAATTTTCTCACAAAAAATTGGCCCATACTTTCAAGCTCACACCATCTACATAATCGATTTACCATTAAGGGCCATCTACGTAAACCGTAAGCATCCGGAAGATTGATCAAATGGTCTCAGAATGGGAGAATTTGATATAAATTTTCTACTCGCCCGCCATAAAGTCTCAAATACTTGCACTTTATAGTGGAATGCACCAACCCAACTCTAAGAGCTATCGCTACGTGTCTTTCATCTCCTCGATGGACTCTCTACGTTGATGGAGCTTCAGTATCTGCCGGGTGAATCCTACTTTTCCCCAAAGAAATACCCTAGAGTATGGACTTCGCTTAAAATTCGCAACTAATAACATGGCCAATATGAGGCTCATCGCAGGTTGAGACTCATCGATCATGCCCAAAACTTAGTAATTCACACGACTCCCCTTGTCGCCTCCCAAGTTGGAGGAGAGATTTTAATACTCATAATCCTCAACCGGTGCAATATCTCCACTTGGTAAAATCTCTTCTTACTCATTTCAAGACACATCAAATCATCCACATACTACGAGAGAAGAATACTCTGGCCTTTTGCTAAGCTACCTCTACCACTGGAGATCTATTTAAGAGAAAGCATGTTGAAGAAATACATTTTCCTAGTATCCAAGGGCCATGGATAATTCAAACTATTGATGAGGAAAAGGAACGTTCGTGGATAAACCCAATCCTATCTTTTCTACAAGAAGGGACCCTTCCCAAGATCCAACTTCCGAACTGCCTCCTCAAGACAAGCTTCAAACTTGCTATTATTGAGGTGAACTATACAAGCGAAGCTTTCTGGTCCATATCTCAAATGCCTTCCACCTGTAAGACACGCTTAAAAGAGGTTCACTGAATATGTGGAGAACACCTTGGAGGAAGAGCATTGGCCCTTAAAATCATGAGGCAAGGGTTTTATTGGCCTACAATGAAACAAGACGCCTTGGAGTTCACAAAGAAATGCAAAGTTGTCAATTGCATTCTAACCTCCCTCACATGCCGCATGTAACTCTCATCCATTCAAAGCCCATGGCCCTTTGCTCTGGGGATTGATATCATGGGACCTTTTCCACAAGATCGGCAACGAAAATTTATCATTCTAGCCGACTACTTCACAAATGGGTAGAGTCGAACCACTCGCTAAAATCACGAGGCAAATACCAAACAATTTGTCCGAAAATATAATATGTCGATTCCCCGCAAAGATCATCACCGACAATAACTCATCGGAAAAGTCTTTACGCCCTTTTGCAAAGATCTTCACATTCAGCCGTGATACCTGTAAACATCCTCAAACTAATGGGCAAACCGGTTACCAATAGACCATACTCAAAGGACTAAAACACGCCTTTGAGAAGGCTGGGGCGATGAGTTCAATGTTCTTTGGGCCTACCGCACCACGCCACGCAACCAACGCGGTGAGACACAGATAACTTGTGTTTTGGTAAAGCTATCATACCGGGATATCGGGTTCCAAGTCCAAGAGTCCAGCTTTTGATCATGGAAGTAATGAAGAAAAACTCCCAGCGACCTACTCCTCAAACTGGATATGGCCCTACTTCTGACCGCTTCTATCACCAACCGCTTCAACCGTAAGAGTGAAACCTCCCCCATATCTCTATGACTTGGTCCGCTGAAGTCTCGAGGTCGCAGCAAAGGCCCTCAATAAACTCTCACCTCTGGATGGTCCCAGATGTGGTTATAGCTATGGTCAAGCCGTGAACGCAAGCTCAAGGACCCGTAAGGAAACTCTACCTCAACTTGGAATACTAAGAATCTTCGAAAATATTATCGGTAACTCTTACTACATAATTATTATGACTTTATCTCATGTCATTTCATCCTCAGATAATTTGGCCCCACCTAGGTGATCAAAGCTTGTTGTTCTCATTTTCTCTTGAAGCTCATACTGTCTTATGATTATATCATTGAACTAGTGAATTCAACTTTGAGATTTACTTTCTCTTTACTTTTCCTCCCCCTTGAGAAATATACAACTCTATGTTATATCTCCATGGAGACATGATCAATCCCAAGGGGACTTGATCGGACCTCTTCCATACGGGTTAATGTCATCGAGCAAAACTGACAAACAACCTGTGAAAGGTCAAAGGTCCTTGCGGATCTCCTACTTCCACACGGTTAATGTCATGAAAGCAAAAACTGGACAAACAACCTGGGAAAAAGGTCCTTATGACTTCCCACGACTCCATAGTTAATGTCATCGAAGCAAAACTCGACAAACAAGTGAAAAAGCGTCCATGGTTGACTTCCTCTTCCATACATTAATGTCATCGAGCAACACTCTCCAAAACAAACGAATAGTCGAAAGTCCTCCAACTCCCATATTAAGAACGCCAAATAATATTTCAACCAATTACCCCATGAGTGAAAACAAAACAAGATAAAAAAGGGTAAAAAAGAAGAGGGTATATCCGGTATCATGTCAATAGATGATATAAGAAGGAATTAAGATCCCTCGATACGATAATGACATTACATAGAACAAATGATCTAAGAAAGACATCCATAACCAATGCATATATCGATATCCTCATCACTAGACCCCCTGAGCTCCACTCCACAACTCTGCCTTCAATCTGGTGAAGGATCTTCAGAGGCTTGGCTGGGAGAAATATCCTCAATTTTGGCCCCGTCTGCGTACCGCATCAATTCCTTTCTAAAACCCCTGATGAAGCCCTCCTCTAAACACTGCCGCTCCAAATCCTTCACTTCAACATCAAATATATATATTGAAGCTTCCCGGATAAAATCTTCAATAGTGCACGATAAGCTGTGGAATTCTTGAAGTCTTCCATCTTAGAGGCGATCTCGCTTGCTTCCACTTCGCCGACATTCTCCTTCGTAAAGACGATCTTGTAATGTTTTCTTATCCGTAGTGCCCCGATTCTCTTCTTATGGCGAGTCTCGCCTCAATCACCATAGCTTCCACCTCCCGACACTAGAGAGAAAGAGAAGTCGACATATTCGCTAGCTCGCCTCTACACTTCACTAACCCAAGGTCACCACTTCTTTATCATTCATCCTTCTCGCCATACTAGAGATATTTTATCTTCACAAGATTCCATTCATCTAAGGCAACACTCAAATGAGCCAGTAAGTCCTAATGACCTAAAAAAAAAAATTACCTAAAAAAAAAAAAAAAAAAGAAGAAGAAAAATCACATCAAGACTAATGTTACAGAGAAGAATAAGGCGTAAGGAAAAACAACGACCCATCTCCGCCTTGACGCCCAACATATGTGATTTAATACCTCCTCGCGCTTAGAGTAGTAACTCCCATCATGAGTCAAATAGCTAAACTCGATGCTGAACATCATCTCCATGAGTATCTAACACGCCATTTCGAAGCCCCTCTTTCAGAAGATGGAACATTGCTACCAAGATTCTGCGTGATAGGTTTCTCGAGAGAACCCTATGAGGAGGAGAACTCACCCTTTCTTCAATGGAAGAGCATGACCTTCCCACCGGATAGACCAACCTTAAACATCCCATCTTCAACTATATATTTATCGATGTAATGCAACTCATGCTTGCAAGCTTCCCACATCGTGAATATTAAGAGTTGCTAGAATATCATCCGATATCACGACGGATCCGGAAGATCATTCAATCTTCCCCATTTCTCGTGAAGGAAACTCATTCTTCACATATAAAAATAAAAAGTTTTTGATCCCGCAAAAATTCTATCCAGCTTTATACGATAAGAAACGCCTCGAGCATCACATGTGAATCTACACATTCGGCACAAGTATTCGATGTTCAAAGTAACCCCATGCTCCCTGAAGAAGGTTGTCAAACCAATAATGACCATTAAAGCTCGAAACGAAAATTGCATCAAAGCCACGCCACATTTTTTGAAAATCTCAATCCAGAGCCAAAGGAATCGCACCAAAGACGAAGAGTCATCTCTAAATAAGAAAGTACTGAGGCTAAATAGCTGATTGAGCCACAATACCAACCAACCATTGGGAAGAAAAATTTCCGCTAAACACCATTAAACTATCTCCATGTGACAAGAGAGGCATATGCCCCGGCCACCATACTATGAGTTTTCTTCTAACCATCAAGACCAGCGTTTTTTTGACCCCAGCTGCACAGTTGAGTTTTTCTCCTGATCACCAAACTTTTGAGTTATGAGGACAATGGTTCTTAACCGATACCGCCTTGGCAATTTTCAACTTCAACAATGAGCCTTCCATGAAGTTTCCGAAAAAGTAGTAGTATCGTGGGCCTCGACCGCCTCCCAACCTGTGATCGATCACCGGAAGCAAGAACGACGAGCCAAGCCAACCCAACTGACGCATCGGCTGACTCCGCTAACCCGACGATCCATCGGGCCGGGTACAAGAACCGGACGAGTCGGAAACCGAACCATGGCACCTAGCCTCGACCGCCCCAACCGACGACCGACGAAGAAATCCAGAACGACCGCAGCGTTTTAACGCTTCCTAACCCGACCGACTAAAACCGACGAGGCCGGGAAATCGGAACCACGACGCATCGCTGACGCCTTCCTAACCCAAGAACTCGACGGCAGTCGGAACCGGAATCACGAGCATCGGAAACGCGATCCGACGGTAAGAACCGGACGAGGAAACCGGAATCACGAATCAGTGTCGACCGCCTCTAACGTGACGATCCGACCCAAGAACCGGACGAGGTCGGAACCGGAACACGCATCGCGACCTAACCTGACATCCGACGGCTGAACCGGACGAGGTCGGAAACTGGAAACGTACACCATCGCGGGTCTCGACCCTCTAACCTGCGATCCGACGGACAAGAAACCTGACGAGTCGGAAACTGGAACCACGACGCTGCGCTTGTCTCGGCCTTCCTAACCTGCACGATCCGACGGAACCGGACGAGCCAGAAGCCGGATCCACCTCCTCCCTGACGCCTCCCTCTTGATCACCTCCAAAGAACCTCACTCAAGAAGAAAGGGAGAAGGCGGTGTTCTCTCCTTCATCCTGGTATCCCCCATAAGGGCAAAACGGTAAAACCCCTCAAAACGGTTCAAACGCTCAAACCGTAATTTCTTGGCCGCTGAAGCGCGCGGGTTGCTGGCATACCATGCGCAAGCATAGACGCAGCTGGAATGCAGTACACTGGGCTAGATACAAGGCGCAGACGCTGCTGGCTGGCCAGCAGACGCTGCTGGACGCTAGCGCCAGCTTCTCCCTTCCGCCCTTTTCGACCCGGAAGCTAATCCGGATGATGCCAACTGACGCGAGACCGTCTGCTGGAATGGTTAAGAACATGAATGGCGGATGTGGTATTCATGCCTGGCGAATGGCGCCAATCCGCCAAGGCCTTCATGGCCCTTCGCTGGTTCGCCTTCGACCTATGGGTGCCACTGTCATGGGAGGCTCAAGGCTGCTGGCTGCGCCTGCTGGGCTCGCGGCTCATACGCTGGACGCCGGCCGGACAGCTGACGGTCTTCATGTCGGTCCCTAAAACTTCGAGTATCCAAATAGCTCCATAACCTCAAAATCTTATGCCAACGGCTACACATCTTCTTCCATAATCATAATTTGTATTTTATGATGGTTTATTCTCTCAAAATGTATGATTCATGTCCACGCTTGTTGAAGAATTCATTATATTTGATTTCATTACACATATTTTTGGATGAAGCTAATGTCATCCAAAAATAGGGGGATTCTATGGCTCTCAAAATACCACCAGTCAAAGCACAAATCTTGATGTCGAAAGCGATATGATTTTGAGTCAAAACCGATCGAGATCAAGCACTTAAAATATCATTGGAATCTTTGGGACATCAATTAAATCCCAAAATAACTCTCATGGAGTGTTTACAAATCGAAGGCTCGACGAGTGGATCTAATGAGCAAGATCTCATAATTCGACTTTATTTGGGCATCCAAATGCTTAAAATACATCAAATGATCAAAAGAATCATCCCGGTCCGAATGGGAGTGGTATGGGCCTTATATGAATTTCCAAGAATGCCCTCCTCCCATCTATAAATAGGCCTTCATTCCTCACATGAGGGGCCAAACCAAAGGAAGGGGAGCCAAGTGAAGAGGAGTCGCAAGGAAGAAGAGGAGGAGCCACCGCCCATCGACGCCAACCACCACCGGCCACCAGCTGATCCTTACCACCGCCAATCCCAAGCAAGGAAGAAAAGGAAGAGTCCAAGCAAGGAAGAAGTGTAAGAGTCCCAGCAAGGAAGAAGCAAGAGTCCCAGCAAGGAAGAAAAGGAAGAGTCCAAGCAAGAAGAAGCGTAAGAGTGAAGAAGGAAGAGTCCAGAAGAAGGAAGAAGTTTAAGAGTCCTGAAAAGCGAAGAGTCCGAGAAGGAAGAAGAGAGGAAGAGTCCAGCAAAGAAGAGGAAGAATCTAAGCAAGGAGGAAGAAGAAGCTCTGAAGCTTGAAGATCCTCCAAACAAGGTCGCACCTGCTCGACTGGCCATCAACCACCACACCACTTTCATCGCCAATTGTCCTTCTCCACCACTGCTCCACCATTACAACCTTATCGTTGTTACATACCGTCCCTCTCATATGCAACTCGAATCTTGTAGAAGACTCAGACTAAAGATATATATGGAAGCTTTTATCAAGTTGTTTTGAGGTTTTCGCAATGCTTAAAAATTCTGAGGTGTCTCGCTCTTTAATTAATTGTGTGCTAGACTTCACAACAAGGAAACTTTCACTCTACATCGGTTTTCCAAAGACACAACAAGTAAAATTGATAATAAAGAAAGAATCAAAAAATTATTTGTGGAAAGAGAGATCTAAGAATTTAAATTGATTTCCACTTTATGTACTTCATCCTTATGATCATATGATCAGAATTAAAAATATTATGATTAAAATGATTATTGTTCATGAATATCCCTTCATGATAGTTGAATATTTATAATTTAATATCTTGATAAAATCAGTAAATCTAAATTATCTTAAAATTTCTAGATTTATTGTTAAGAAAGAGTGTATGAAAGTGTATGAAATTAAAAACAAAAATTTGAAAAAAAGGTTGAAATTAGTTGAGAGAGTTTCGCTTACTAGTGATTGTTGAATATCAAATCAAATAATTGGTATTGTTGTACAGAAAATCATTGCTAAAGAATAAAAGTTTACGCTTTAGCTTTTGTGCGGAACACATAGATGTTTGAAGAATTAATAAGAAAACTCCAAAAAATTTTACGTGAAAAATCAAATCTGAGGAGGGCCTAGCTCAGCCCAAGAAAAATCTTTCACTATGTATCCGCTTCAAAGTACAAAATTTTTCCATAACGGATTACAGAATAGAAGTTGTCATTAAATCGAACCAACAAATTTATATAATCATGGTAGGTTAAAACGGCAATAGTGAATAACGGGCTAACAATCCAGTAATCGCGACCGGCGGATATCAAGCGACCGCCAAGGATGGTTGATGACACGATGATGATGGTGGTAATTAATGACGGACGCAATACGGCGCTGCGTGTCAGAGCCCGGAGCGAGAAATGCACGACCCAGCAGCGATAGTAGTCTACGGGGATGACCGGCGATAGAGCTTGACGCAGGACCGGCAGCGGGGTCGGCAATTTCGGGTGAAGGAGACGAAGAAATTGAACAATGAGGTTCGACGGCCTGGCCGACGAGGCTGGTACGCTGAAATGGAGGTGGCTCTGAATGCGAGAAATATGGCATGATTTTTTTGAAGGATTTTCTTTTCTTCTCTCTTAACGCTCACGTGGAAGAATGGACTATTTATAAATTAGAAAGAAGGCATTTTCAGAATATATACAAAAAACCACTCCATCCATTGGATGACAAGATGATCTCTGATCATTTGATGTATTTTGTGTATTTGAATTCTCAAATGAAGTCAGAATCAAGATATCTTGGGCTTGTTAAATCTGGCTCTCCAAGACGCTCGATTTGATCATAAACACTTCATATTTAGAAACTATTTAGGGATTTAACTGATTTTCCAAAATTTCTAATGATATTTTAAGTGTTTGATCTCGACTAGTTTTAACTTAGAATTAGCATGCTTTCGACATTAAGATTCGTGTTTTGACTAGTAGTATTTTTAGCGCCATATCATGTATCTTATTGTATTTTACATTAGTTCTGATTAAAAATTATAGTATGAGATAATTAGTTTTATTATTAGATCCTCATCATAGTGGGACTGTGATTTATGAGCCAAATTCTGAAATTTTGTTACAATTGGGTTTGCAAAACAAAATTAGAACCATTATTTTAAATAATGCATGATGATGTAATAGCTACAAATTTGAAACGATTGTTTATTAAAATGTCTGAATTTTTAATGATAGAGGATTTTTTTATGTTCGTTGTGTAGCTTATATTTTAAATATAATAATGCAAGATAATTAAAAAGGTAAGAAATTTGTCTTATTTATAAAGTGATATTCAAGTTGCTTACATAAATTTAAAAAGATTACATGGAAAATTGACTTATCTACGATAAAAATATTATGTATTGATGTGCCCACACATCAGAACTCCACATACATAATGTTAGAGTTTGCATTTTATTATAAAATTATTTTTTCTATATATACTTTGAGTGATCTAAATTATGTATGGTTGCATTCTGAGGAAAATTGGGTTCACTTTAACAATATAAGATAATAGCTTCAAATATTTTATTGAATAATTGAAAATTTTCAGATTCAAATAATCCTACTATAGACAAGCTGCTTCTAAATCTAATACTAATTGAGAAAGTGATGGATAGAGAATGCTTATCTGATATTTCTTTTATTTCAAACATGACAAGCACCATGAAGATTAAATTTGATAAACATTGAATATATTGTTCAATGTTATTCTTGATTGCTTGTATTTTATAACCTAGAATAAATTTTTTTATCATCAACTATTACTATTCACAAGTTTATGATATTGATATTATGAATAAGAAAAGAATAATATTAAATAAAAACTTTTGAGCTCTACTCTTATTATGTTATCGAAAAATAATAGATAATTAAATAAATTACAACAAATTCACCTCTCAACCTAAAACAACTACCACAACTAAATGAAGTAATAGTTTACATTATTCTAACTAGTTTGTATAATTTTATAATTCTCAAAAGTTTCTTCAGTTATAGTTTGATACTTGATAAAGTTTAAAAGTTTATGTTAAATGCTCTGATTCAAATTTTGATATTTTGATGTAGTGGAAAATATTTATCATGAAATACAAGGTTCTCTCTCATAAGAAAAGATATTTTACAATCTCAATAATAACAATTGCTTGAAGTTAGTTTTCAATGTGCATAGTGATTATGTAAAGTTCAATTTTAT
Organism: Cymbidium sinense; assembly: GCA_021442155.1. Classification (NCBI taxonomy): domain Eukaryota; kingdom Viridiplantae; phylum Streptophyta; class Magnoliopsida; order Asparagales; family Orchidaceae; genus Cymbidium; species Cymbidium sinense. The sequence continues at coordinate 253,692,569 of CM038215.1, read as the reverse complement.
TGAGAACATTTGATTCTTTAGTATGTAGTGGAAACTTGATTCAAACATCATATAAATCATTGAAAAAATCTTTGGTAATATTTATATTTTCTTATTTTATATTGCAACTTGTTCAAATATGACCATCCTTTGTAGTTTCAGTTTGACATTCTTATGACAGAAAACTTAATTGTATGTGTACTTAAAAGCTTAAAAGGGGAATAAATTTTTCAAAAATTAGATGATCACATTTCAATTGTGTATGTTAAATACTATATTTCTTTCTTTTGCATATTTTTATGTACCTTGAATACTCTATGAGACCCAAAAAAAAAAAACTCAAACAATAAGGTAGGTAAACTATTTTGATTGTGTCATGTGTGGCACTTACTATGAACTTTCTAATTTATTAGTTTTTGCACTTTGACACTACAATGTTTTATGTTGATGTCTACTTAGATGCTCAATGATAAAATTAAATTGAGATGAAATAATTGGGCTTTGTTGGTGGTTTTCGATACTTTTTATGGAATGGCTTGGTCAATGAAGTAAATATGAGATCATTTGGGTGGGTAATTATCTTTAATTATGTTTTAAAATGTGGTTAATTTTGGTCCCACTTTTCAATGCTTTTGCTTTTGAAATGTGGCTAAATCTAGAATGCTATTGTATACTATTGATGTTACTTTGAATAATGTTGGTTGCTTCATTTTATTAATAAATTTATAATGGAGAAGTGATGGAAGCTTGGAATGCTATAATGGTTTAATGCTGTTGGTTTTATCTCATTTGTTATTATAAATTTATAATGTCATTGTCTCATTGTAGTTTAGTTTATTGGAATTCAGAAATCATTTTGTTTTTAACATAAAGGCAATTGATATTTTAGTATGTCACATTACAAATTAACCAATCATCTCAATTTTTTGAGACAAAAAAAGAATCAACCTTTTCTCTTTGCTTGCTTTTGGTTCTCCATTCTTTTACTGATTTGTAATTTAATTACTATTGCCTAATCAGCTCTTTGGTTGTCTCGACTTGAGGTAATTTGTTCATTTCTTGAATATTATACATCTTGTGGACTATGGTCCTGATTTTGAGGGTTATCATAAAGAATTGTGATTTGCTTACTCCTAATTTTTCTTATAATTGTAAATGTAAGTTTTGTTGTCTTTTTTTTTCTTCTTTAGTCTTCTTCTTAGGCTTCAAGTATTCTTTTATTAGGTATTATGCTTGTATACATATGGGGTTATCATAAATATTTTTTGATTTGCTAATTTGGGACAATGATGAGAAGAATATATGTTTGTAATTTGGGCTTACTGATGCAGGGCATCATTGTCACCCTCATCGTCATTATCATAAAGTTTGAATCTATGTACGCTATGTATAATTTAATTTATGTATTATTGAAGCTCTTATATTTTGTATATATTTTGAGCTTATACTATTCCTATGTCATGACATATGATTCATGGTAGTATGTATGATATTTTGGGTAGGTATGGAAGGAGTGGTAAGTCCGATAATTGTGATAAGTTTTGTATAAGACAGGTTTGGTGTTAAATTTGAGTATTCTTAACTCTCACTTTAAATCTTATAAGTAGAGAGACACTTGTAATGTTTGACACTTGGATTTATAATAAAATTTATTTTCTTAAATTTTAATTATTATTCTTTTGTGTGCTTTCCTCCCGAGCGATGAACTACTTGGGTGTGTAAGCTCACAACCCTTCGAGAAAGACTTCTAAGGAAGAAACACGATCCCACAATAGCGGACTGTTTGTAGACGTCGACTTTAACTTATTTCTGCTTCACTGCTAGTTATTTTAAATCTGTTACAAGTTAGATCGTTCATAACTTTTTAATTATTTCTTTACACTTATAAAATTTATATTTCTAGTGTGGTTAATATAATTTTAGTCAAAATCTTTTCAACTTGATTAAATTTGTAACATTAAATATTTTGTAAATATGTATTTATCATCATTTCTTGTGAGAATGTAATTATCTATGTAATAAACTTCATATCATAAAATCACTCGCCCTACAACACTTACTCAACCTGAAATTTTTCTTTCACTATTAGTGGCTCTCATTAGACCGCCATACACCTTAGAGCTCTTATACATTGCCTAATTCTTACTATATTTATTTTATATCATCATCATTATGCTTTTCCATCTATATTATATTTCTTCTTCTTAAATGATATTTTGATATTTGATATTTTGTTAGCACGTTGATTTTTTTTTATCATTACTGTTCTACCAGATGCAAGAACCTGAGCTTAAAGATTTTTTTTTTTTTTTACAAATTACAGATTTCTAATTGTTGTTGCTTGAAGTTGAAGATGGATATCACTTTCGTGAGTCCCAATAATCAATTTAATACTTTTAATATTATTTTTTTCTTTAAAAAAAATGTTATGTAAATAATTTATTTATTATTACCATAGTTAGAGCTGTTAAACATGTCAGAATTATAAAAATGTTTTCTTGATTTGATTTATAAAATTTTGCTATTCATTTTAATTGTATTATATATTTACAATTTATTTAAACTTTTGAGTATTTTTATATTTCATTTTTTTATTTAAAAAAGAGGGCTTAATCAATTCAAGTCAACTTGTTTAGATTTCTCGAGCCAAAATAACAAGCAAATATACAAAATGACCGAAACTCATTTCACCTTCAAGCCAAATCAAGCTTGAATCAATTTGATTCGAGATGGCTAGAAATTTAATTCATCGTAGCCAACACAAATTAATTTGAGTCCATAGGTTGGTTTGAAATGATCATTCACAACCTTGATCATCCTCTTATTAACCTTGGATCATCCTCTTATTTTCAACACTGATAAGCAATTGATCATTGTCACCCAACTAAAATCATCCAATTGTAATCATCTTTCTACTACTTATTTCATAATCCCAGCTACAACTATACAAAAACAATTACTCTCATTTTTTAAAATTGATATGCCATTGAAATCTCCACAATAAGGGCACAAATCTTGATGTCAAAAGATCCGATGTTGAAACTAAACTATCAAACACTTAAAATATCATTAGAAACTTTAGGATATTAGTTGAATCCCTAAATAATTCCTAAATATGAAGTATTTATGATTAAATCGAGCATCTTGACGAGCCGAATCTAATAATCCCAAGATCTCTTGATTCTCACTTCGTTTGAGTATTCAAATACTTAAAATATATCTGATGATCAAGGGAATCATTTTGAGCCGTCTGATGGAGTGGTTTGAATTTTGCATGTATTTACAGAAACGTCATCCGTTTAATATATAAATATCCTCTCATTCTTCACATGAGAGGAGCCTAAGCTAAAGAGAAGAGAGAGCTCTAAGGCTTGAAGATCCTCCAAGCATAATCATGCCTCACACCGACCAGCCGCGGCCGACCACGCCGCCACTCACCGCTGAACCACCGCCGACCGTCACCCGGTCCTCATCATCGACCATCACCGCGTCATTACCGCGATCACATCGCCATCGTTATCATAAATCTACCGCCAGCTGCGCAAACCACCGCCAACGTCACCACCATCAATCATCGTCATCATCATCGCCATCATTCACCCTGCCGACCATCGTTCTGGCCATCTCCATTTGGTCATCACCACCATTGTCGCCTCTTGCTTCCTGTTTCACCATCTGTGCATAACAACTTCTTAGCTATTGTTACGATTAGATTCCTATTGTTAGGCTTTCTAATATACAATTTTGTAATCTCATTATTGAAAATTTACTCAAAATAGATACATAGTGAAGATCTTTTATTAGGCAGTGGTTTTCCCCTCTTTTTAGGGGTTTTTCCACATAAAAATCCTGGAGTTTATTGTTCACTCTCTAAATATCTATGTGTGTGCTGGATTTCACAATAAGCTAAGGTGTAAATTTTTATTCTACCGCAACTGGTTTTCTAGCATGCAACAGTTTGACATTGTCTGTAGTGAACCCCACAATCACAATCTCTGAACACACGCATGATACATTACTGCGAAAATGGAGCCTCCGCTCCAACTCCCTCACTCAAAACCAATCCTTGAACCAAGGATGCCAAACTTACCTCACTTCTCCCGATAGGCATGACCTTGCTCGTGGTGAGAATCTCTAGAAGATTATGTTTCTAGAATGAAAGAGTCTCAGATAATCCAACTTTTACAAGAAACTCGGTCCACTATGGAAAATGCATCTCTCCCAAGATCGATCGTTAGGGGAGGTCAAAAAATACTTTCTTCATCAGTTATCAGCTTCTGATGATGTCATCTTCTTGACACCAGTTTTACTCATCCATCAACAATTGTTGTCCACCAATTATTATCGATAACTTGGCATGTTCTCACTGATTCCATTATATTGCGATTCTAATTACAATGCTTAGTGCGAGAAGAATTTCACTTTAAAGATGGAAATCATCTTCCCTCTCATCGCGCCTATCAGGAGTCTTCACCTTTGACTGAAGCTATTCTTCAACATCCTATTTCCACAGGGTTCAAGCTTCCGAGCATCGACTCTTATGATAGGGAAACTAGCCCATATGAACATCGACCTACAGACCATCATGCATGAGGTCGACACACTTATCGTCTTTCTAGTTACCCTCGGGCTACTTGGTTCCACTCCCTTTCAAGGAAATCCATCCATACCTTTGATGAACTCGCCAAGATTTTTGTAGAACAGTTCATTGCAAACTGGAGGATCATTAAAGATTCCTCTCATCTCTCAGGCATTCGTCAGAATGAGGGTGAATCACTTAAGGAGTACTTCCAGTGATTCTCCTTAGAGGTTCGCCAAATACCTGGAGTAGACCTTGAACTATTGAGAGGTGTTTTCCTTGGAGGGCTCCATCCTGGGCCTTTCTACTATTCACTAATGCGAGATATGATCTGCTCATATGCCAACTTGGTTCATCGGGTGAAAATGCAAATTTATGCTGATAAGACTATTAATGCCCATTGTAAATAATTTGAACAATCAATAGACAAATGTAAGAGTGCCCTAGGGATTGCAGATCGACAATCTCATCAAAAGAAGTAACAAAGAAATCACGATCTTCCTCCACGATCCTCACATCAACGACGTGAACCACGACCGAAAAAGGAATACACACCACTAAACGCATCTCATGTTAACATCTTGATGACCATTCTAGATTAAGAGATAATTTAGTAGCCATCTGAAAACCAAATTAAAATCGAGCAATATTGTCACTTATCGTCGTGGACATACTCGGTAAATAACTCAAAGAAGAGATCGAGGCTCATTCAATAAGGATATCTACATCGATTTGTGCAAAATCAATCAACTCAAGTAAACATAACTCTATGGGGGGGGGGGGCAAATGACAATCATTAAAAAATAATAAAATAATGCCGATAGTTGGAGAAATTAAAATAATCGAGGATCACTACCATCTAAAGTATTCATTGCCATCTCCAAGAGTGAGTTAAAGAAATATTGATCATTCCATCACTTTAAGACTTAGAAGGAGTCCAAGTTTAGCATCAAGATCCACTTATCATTGTGCGGGATGGGACCTATGTTATAATGTTAAGAGAATTTTGATTGATAACGGGAGTTCTGTCGATGTCTTATTTTACTCAATATTTCTTAGCATGAGCTTGTTTAGGGAAAATCTCCAACCCGCTGAAGGAGCAATATATGGATTTGATAATCGCTCTATGCGAGTGGAGGGGGCAATCACCCTTCCTGTTATTCTCAAAGAATTTTCTTGACAAGTGACTCATTCAATTCAATTCATGGTGGTCAAGTTAGATTTGGCGTACAACGCTATCTTCGGAAAGCCTCCAATTAATTTTTGGTGTTGTTACTTTGATATCTTATCTTAAGATAAAATTTCCAATCCCCATTGGGGTTGGAGTAGACTGTGGAAATTAACAAATAACACAATCATATTATCTCAGACAAGCTCAATCACGTGCTTTGGTGACCCTTAGCATCGAGAATTTTAATTTTTAAGATCAAGAAGTACCCAAGAGAGTTTACTAGAAGACTCCTATTTTGTCGGATGACCTTCTGAATAATAAGTTGGATCTGCTCTCAAAGCAAACAGAGGGTAAATACATAGACTTCTTGTGCAAAAATTAATACATCTTTGCTTGGAGTCCGACAGATATGCCTGGGGTCGACCCTAATGAAATCATGAACTCTCTCAAGATTGATCCAACATTCAAACTGATCATCCAAAAGAAGCAAAATTTTGCACCTGATCGCCTCCAAGCTATTGAACAAGAAGTTAACAAGCTCTTAGAAGTGGGATTCATACGAGAAGTATATTACCCTACATGTCTAGAAAATGTTATCATGGTTAAGAAAGAAAATGGAACTTAGAGAATGTATATTGATTACACTGATCTCAATAAAGATTGCCTAAAAAATAGTTTTTCCCTCCCCAAAATTGATCAATTGGTTGATGCTACGTATGAGCATTAAATGCTCAATTTTTTGGATGCTTACTCAAGTTACAACCAAATAAAAATGGACCCAACAGATGAAGAAGCCACATCATTTCAAACATATAAATATTTATATTATTACCAAGTTATGCCATTCGGGTTAAAAATGCTTTTCTTATCAACGCTTATGAATAAAATTTTAAAGACCTCTTAGGCTACACAATGGAGGTATATGTGGATGACATGTTAGCAAAATACTTGGAATAATCATAACATATTTATGACTTAAAAATATGTTTTAACCTTCTACGATATTATAATATGCGACTTAACCCTACCAACTATGCTTTAGGGGTTACATTGAAAAAATTTCTTGGGTTCATGGTCACCCACCGTGAGATTGAAGCTAATCCTTAGAAAATCAGAGCACTCAGAGATATAGCTCCTCCAAAGAATATTAAGGAAGTTCAATGCTTGAATGAGCAAATTGCTGCTTTATCTCACTTCTTAGCCCATTCTAGAGATAAATACTTATCATTATTTAAAATACTAAGGGGAGCTAAAAATAATAATTTTCAGTGGACTGATGAATGTCAAGCTACTTTTGAGCAACTGAGAGAATATTTAGCATCTCCACCCTCACTATCCAATCTTATCCAAGGAGAGATGTTATACTTATATTTCGCAGTCTCTTCCCATGTAATAAGCTCAGTTTTAATGAGAGAAGAAAATGTGATACAATGATCAATTTACTATGTCAGCAAAATTCTCTATGATATAGAAAGTCGTTATCCATTGACAGATAAGATGGCTTTGGCTTTAGTTTTCTCAGCGCAAAAATTGTGTCCATACTTCTAAACTCACACCATCGGTGTTTGCACTCATTTACCATTGAGGGTCATTCAACATAAACCAGAGGCATCTGAAAGGTTAATCAAATGATCCATAGAATTGAGAGAGTTTGATATTCATTTTCTACCCAGGCCAGACATAAAGTCTCAAGTACTCGCATACTTTATAGTGGAATTCACTGTTCCTACTCCAAATGAGCTATCTATTACACCTCTTTCATCTCCTCAATGGACCCTTTATGTTGATGGAGATTCAAGAAATGCTGGTGCCGGAGTAGTAATCTTACTTATTTCCCCCTGATAGGATACCTTAAAGTATGGACTTCACCTAAAATTTCCTACAACTAATAATATGCTTGATTATGAGGCTCTCATCGTAGGGTTAAGACTTTCCATCGATTGTGAAGCTCAAAACTTAATGATCCACAATGACTCTCAGCTTGTTGCCTCCAAGGTTGAGGGAAAGTTTAATGCTCATAATATCCAACTAGCACAATACCTCAGCTTGGTGAGGTCACTTCTTTCCCATATTAAGACACATCAAATCATTCATATACTTTGAGAGAAGAACACTCAAGCTGATGCTCTTGCTAAGCTCGCTACCTTTGCTGCGAGAGATCTATTTAAGAGAAGGTGTGTTGAAGAAATATATTTTTCTAATATATATGGGTCATGGGTAATACAAGCAATTAATGAGATAAAGGAATCTTCGTGGATATACCCCATCCTATCATTTCTATAAGAAGGGACCCTTTCACGAAGACCAATTCAACTCATCTCAGACAACAAGGCGCAAACTTATTATTATTAGGTGAATTATACAAACGAGCTTTCTCTTTAAATGCCTCTCACCATTAGAGGCCAACTATGCATTAAGAGAGGTTCACTCTAGGATATGTAGAGAACACTTAGGAGGAAGGGTGCTAGCCCTTAAAATTATGAGGTAAGGGTTCTATTGGCCTTCGATGAGGCAAGACTCCTTAGATTTTATAAAAAAAATATGTGAGTTGTCAGTTGCACTTTAACCTCTCTCATACACCACATATAGAGCTTTCATCCCTTCAAAGCCCGTGTCCTTTTGCTCAATGGAGAACTGATATCATGAGACCTTTTTTAGTAGCATCAAGGCAACAAAAGTTTATCATTTTAGCTGTCAACTATTCACTAAATGGGTTGAGGCTGACCCACTCGCTAAAATCACGGAGGTAAATGCTAAAAAATTTATTTAGAAAAATATAATATGTCGATTCGGTCTTCCTGCAAAGATCGTCACCGACAATGGAACTCAATTTACTGAAAAAGTCTTTACATCTTTTTGTAAAGATCTTTACATTCAGCTGCTACATACGATTATAGCCCATCCCCAAATTAATGGATAGACTAAAGCTACCAATAGGACCATACTCAAAGGGTTAAAAATGCATCTCAAGAAGTCTGTGGGTAATGGGTTGAGGAGCTCTCTAATGTTCTTTGGGCTTACCGCACTACATCGTGAACTCCGACTGGTGAAACACCATATAATTTGTGTTTTGACATAGAAGCTATTATACTAGTAGATATCAAGATTCCAAGTCCAAGAGTTTAATCATTCAATCATAATAGTAATGAAGAAAAACTCAACATACTTGGACCTACTCCTCGAAACTCATGACATGACCCTACTTCAAACTGCTTCCTACCACTAAATGGTAGCTCATCACTTCAATAAAAGAGTGAAACTTCGTCCCATCTCTTTCAGTGACTTGGTCCTGCAAAGTCTTGAAGCTGTGAGAAAAGGCCCTCAATGCAATAAGAACTGACCTCTTTGAGAAGGCCCTTATGTGGGCTATGGTCAAGCCAAGAACTTTTAAGCTCAAGGATCCAGAAGGAAAAACCTTGCCTCAAATTTGGAATGTGGAGAATCTCCAAAAGTATTATCAATAATTCCTATTGCATAAATATTGTAACTTTTATTTTATCTCATTTGTCATTTTCTCTTCAACTCATATCTTTGCTAAAATTATCTTATGATTGTATCATTGACCATATCAAAGTAATGAGTTTATGGCCTTTTCTTTCAAGCTTGTTCCTTCATTTAATCCTCCCACTTGAGGAATGCATAACTCACATTGTGTCTCAGTCGGGGCATGATCAATCCAAGGGGATTTGATCGAACTTCTTCCATACAGGTAAGAAGTCAAGTAACACTTTGACTAATACCTATGACAGGTCAAAAAGTTCTTGGTGGACATCCCACGACCTCTTCCATACTGGTAAGACGTTAAATAATATTTTGACTAATACATAGGATAGGCCAAAAAGTCCTTGGTGGACTTCCCATGACCTCTTCCATGCAGTTAGTGTGTCGAATAATAATATTCGACCAATCATCTCAGATAGGTCAAAACAAAATGAGAGCAAATTACCTAAAATTTTTAGTTTACTAATGTCATTGATAGCTCTAACATGATGATATAAGAAAGAATCAAAATTCTGGATACAAAAAAATAATAATAAATAATAATACATGGATAAAAGGGAAAGAAATGCATCCTTAAGTGATACTATATGATATCAACATCCTCCTCACCGCTGGAAGATGCTCCCTTAAACTCACTCTCAACTCCTTCATCTCTGAATCTGAAGGTCTTTAGATACTTGGGAGATGATTCTCAATACTAGCTCCAGTTTTGCGATGTACTAAGCGATTCCTTTTAGGAATCCTCGGATGAATCCTTCCTCCAAACATTGGCACTCCAAGTCCTTCACTTTAATATCAAGAATATAATTACAAGCTTCTTGGATATGATCCTTGATAGCATCACAATAAGCTAGGGAGTTCTTAAAGTCTTCCACTGCCTTCAAGAAGACTTCATTTTCTTCGCTTTTGACATTATAAGTTCCTTCTCAAAAGATCATCCTATAATGCTTTCTTCTCCAGTTCAAGAGCTTTGTTCTATGTTATAAATGCCTTGAGCCTTTTCTCTTTTTGGCGAGTCTTTGCCCTCACCTCAATCAGCTCATCATGATTACGTTCAACCTCTTGATGCTAGAGTGAAAGAGAAGTTGATATATTTGCTAGCTTAGTTCTACACTTGGTTAGCTAATCCTCTGAGTTGTGACTTCTTTGGCCTTAGCACTTATCTCTTGCTCATACTCACCTTGCAAGTATTTTACCTTCACAAATTCAGTATTCCACTCATCTAAAGTGACACCCAAATGAGCCATAAGCCCTAACATTTGGGTTACCTACAATCAAAAAATTACAAATATTACACGAAGAAAAAAAGGAAAGAAGAAAAGAAAGATAAAGAGAAAGAGAAGATAACATACTAATTTGTATGCTCATTGACGTCCAGTGCATACGTGCTTTAACACCTCTTTAGGAATATGCGACTTCGAGAAATAAATCCCCTCATTATGAGTTAAGATAGCTAAACTCTCAAAGGCCAACTAGGGGTGAACATCTTCTCCGCAAATATTTGACATAGTTACTTCGACATATGTCTTCTTTTTCTTTAAAGAAGAAAAATTGTTGTCACTATGATTTCGTAACAGGCTTCTTGAAAGAATCCTATGAATATAAGAAGACCTTTCATCACTTTTACTTGATCTCTTCAGTGGAAGAGCATAATATCTCCCTGTCTGAATGGAAAGGCCAATCTTGAACATTCTATCTTCAATTAAATACTTGCTAATGTGATGTAACTTATGCTGTAAGCTTCCTACATCAGGAATATTAAGAGTTGTTAGGATTTTAGCCTCTTCAATCAGCAATGGATCTGGAAGGTTGTTGACCTCACTTTTGGAGTGAGCTCTTAACCTCCTCTTCTTAGACTTATGACTCTTCTAGACACTAAGAACTCTTCAGTTATAAGACACTTCTAGTGATTAGGTGAACACTTAACCTAAGCATATAGACTTAGAAGTGTTAATCATAAGATTAAGCTATGCCATAGGGCTTAAGGAAATTACCTATCCCATAGCCTAAACCCAATTTAGATACACTTTCTCAAATCAAACCTAGATTCAATTCTCAAACCAAATCTCAAATTCAAGTTCAAATTCTAAATCTAAATTCAAATTTAACTTTAGATGATTGAAACCCAAAATCAAATTCAAATCCTAAAACCCTTCATAAGCCATAAGAACCATATTCATAAGCTTAGCCAAAATTTCCTTTAGATCAAATCAAACTCAATTAATTTTTTTATAAATCAATTATTATTTCATTTATATTCATAAATATAAATGAAATCCAAATTCAAATGACAAAAACTATATCAAAAATTAAATCCAAACTCGCCCTTTAAGCCAATTCTTTGGACTTAGCCAAATTATATCCAAATCAAGTCAAAACCAATGGATTTTCTCTCGAATCAATTATTCATTCGATCATTTATCCAAATATAAATAAAACCTATAATCATCGAACCAAATTCAAGTCAACCAAACTCAAGCCTAACTTAGCCCTTTTAACTTAAAACTTTCAATTGAGCCAAAACTTATTGGACTCCAAATTGATTGCCGTTGAATTTATATTTCAATCTAGGGCTCATATATAAGTTCAACTAAACTCGAATCAAACCAAAATCAAACCAATTGACCCACTTAGGTCCACTTAACCCAAAGTGACCTAAATGGCCAATTTGAGGCAACTTCCAATCCAACCCAAATTGGGTTAAACCAAGCTCACCAAAACCTTCCACCATGATTATTGATCACCCTAGAATGATCCATCGCAATCAATTGGGTCAAACCAAGTCAAGTTAGTCATTTGACCAAGTCTTAGCCCAAATGAACCAAAACTAGCCAAAACTCATCTCTGATTGAAACCAATGATTTGAATCAACCCAAAGTCAATATTTAAATATGACTTGATCCAATTTAAACCAAGCCCAATTGTTTGATCTAAGTTGACCCAAATTAGCCTAAAGAAAAAAATTGGGTCAAATCATGATCTAACAAATTGATTGCATGATGAGTTCAATTGAAATTAATTATTGAACTTGAGTCATAATTAAACTCAATTTGATCAATCGAGATTGGTCAACTTGACCCAAATTGGCCTAAGGTCAATTTGGCTAAATCTAAATTAAATCCAAATTAATTCAAAGACCACATTCATCTTCAATTAGTCAATTAAATATGAATCAACATAACTAAATTAATTTGGCCAATTTTGATCAAATTAGTCAATTTGATCCAATTATATGACCCAAATTGAGTCAAATCCCTTGAAACTAAGCTATGACCCATTGAGGGATGATTAAACTTGACCCAAACTCATTTGGGATCAGCCCAAAATCAATCTAACCCATTTAAATCCTTTATGGATCCTCCCCCACATAAGATTCCACCCAACCTCATTTAATTCTCTCCAATCATATGCACTTAACTCCTTCCCAACATTTGCATTGAATAAAGTTGATCATATGGCAGCAAGAAGGACTTTGGAGCAAAAATCTAAAGTCCTCAATCAATCCAACATCCATTCCAACCACCTCAAGCAAGATGACAATCAATTTGGAGCCAAAAATTCAAAAAAGTGGATTTTGGCCATTATAAAGGAGGAGAAATGAGGCTTTTGATCTCTTTCTCCCACCACCATTGAAAGCTTCCCGTAAAAGGAACCCATCCCCATCTCTTTGAGCCATTTTTGAGCTAAAATATAAATAGTTACTTTTTCCGAAAGGCATGGTAAACATCGAGAAGATGACAATTGAAGGAGGCAAGGTTAAAGATCATTCCAAAGCTTCCCATACCTGAGTTCTCGAATCTTCTTCACCATCCGTGAGGTAAATTTCACCAAACTTTAGAAGGCCGTAGGATTTCTCATATTTTTTGTTAATTTTCTTGCGGTTTTAGAAATTTTAATCCCATATTTTTTACTTTAAATGATTCTAATTAGAAAATATAATTTTTTGGTGTGAATCGATGCAAAAATGGGTCCATTTGGATAAGTTTTCACTTAGAAATCCCATTTTTCTTTTAAAAAAAGCCTGAAAATACTGTTCATCATTGGCGGGGCTACAAGCGCCGTGATCTGCGGTTCCGCGGGGATCGGTGGATCGTCGCGACGGGCCTTGGATCGCGATGCGATCACGGACCATCCGTCGCGTTTGTCGCGATGGGGATGGCTCGGTGCGCTCGATCGCGCGATCTCCGGACCATCCGATATCGATCGACGATCTAGCGTGGGTTGCTTTCGTGGTTGACGGTCTTCTTAGCGGCCGTCGGCCGTGCATTTTTTTTATAAAAAAAATTAATTTAAATCACCTCAAACATAAAAAATTTATAAATAAAATAAAATACTTAACCAAAAATTACAAACAAGAGCTCGTTGGATTCATATTTTTGAGAGGAATCCAACAAATCCAAAATCCTTGATATTCACTCAATATTTTGAGCTTAATTTGAGTTTTAGTGAAAATCAAATTTTATTAATTAAACCAAAAATATATACTAGATTAAGTTGAAATTTTGAGGGATTGAAACTACAGTCAAGACACAGATACCATAAAAATTTCAAGTGAAAATAATTTCTGTATTAGGAGAAATTAAATTTTGAATTTCATATTATCCATTTTAATAAAATAAATCAAATAAAAATTTAGAAATTTACAAAAATTTTCAAAATGGCTTAAATCACTTCAATTGACATCTAGGACTCTTAAAAAAATAATGTGATCTTTTTGTCCTAATGAACCCCAAATAAACACTTAGTATAGTTTAATCAAGAGTTAATTAAAATATAATCTAAAAATAATTTAACTATCAAATCAAAATCAGAAATGAAGTAGCACTTAAGCAATCATTAATCAAACCTCAAATCAAAATAATATCATCCATAGAGAAAATTAAATTAAATATGATTAAACTTTAATAAAACTCAATTAAATGATTAAATCTTAAATCAAACTTAAAATTAAAATAAAAACTTTAATATGGGTCAAACCGATAACTAAATCTACACTAAGCATGAAATTTTAATCATATGATACCCCTTAATGATATAAATAAAACTAATTAATCATTAAATAAACTAAAAAAATCAAATTGATTAATAAACTAAACATAATCATTTAATACTAATCAAATTAAACCAAATAAAATTAAAGTAAACTTAATTAATATGATTAAATCACATCCATTCATTTGGAATAAGATAATTAATTAACCATTAAATATTTCATCCTAAACTAAATCAAATATGTTAATGAAATCAAACAAGCATAATAAGTGAATCAAATCAATAAAACTCTAATCATAAATAATCAAACTTAATTGAAATAAAATAAATTAATTCACTTAATAACAATGATGGTAATAACAATAATCCTTTAATCAAATCAAACTTAAGTAAAATACAATTAAATCAAATCATTCACATGTGGGAAATTAAAGTTAATCTCTAATTAAACAAAAACTAATCTAATAATTTAAAATTTTATTTACCCTTAATCAAACTTAATTAATCACAATTCATAATTAATATAAACTTAATAAATTAATCCATCATCTTAATTTCAAATTAATTTAAATAAGTTAAAAGCTAACTCTAAAATTAAGCTTAAATTAAACCCCTAATTAAATTTAATTAATAAAACTAATTAATTAATCAAATTAATCTTATTAAACCTAAGCTTAATCAAACATATAAAATTGCAATTAAATACTAATCAAAACCTAAATTAAACATAAATCATTAAGTCATTAATTAACAAACCCTTAATTAATCTAATAATTTAAATTTTTAATTACCCTTAATCAAACTTAATTAATCAAACATCTAATTAATGTAAACTTAATAAATTAATTCATCATCTTAATAAACCAAATTAATTTTATAAATCACATTAAAATTAATTCAAATCAAACACTTAATTAATTTACTAATTAATTTAATCACACCTATTAAATAAACTAATTAAGTTAATTAAATTAATTATATTAAACTTAAGCTTAATCAAACATAAAATGCAATTAAATGCTAATCAAATCCTAATTGAAATTTAAATCATTAACTCATTAATTGCATTAAGCAATATGAAATCAAATTAAAATTAAAAAAAATCTTTATTTCATTTAATAATTAATCATACCTCTTAAATAAACTAATTAAGTTAATTAAATTAATCATATTAAACTAAGCTTAATCAAACATAAATACAATTAAATACTAATCAAAACCTAAATTAAACCTAAATTATTAATTCATTAATTACATCATTAGTTTAAACAAATATGAAATCAAATTAAAAATTAAACAAATCTTTATAATTAACATAAATACACTTCTTAATTAAACTAATTACATAATCATATTGAATCTAAGCAAACCCATACACTAATAAAGCTAATCTAATCAAATTAAATTAAATTAAGAAAGACTCTCATCAATTTAATATGCAATCAAATCAAATCTCACTCAACCTACTTAAATAAGTTAAACTAATTAACTATCAAATGTATGAAATCAAAATGCAAACCAAACTTTGATAAACATGACAAATGGATGAGATTAAAAGATAAAATCCTAATTACAAGGAATCAATCTTAATTAAAATCAAAATAAAATCTTAATTAGTCTAATCTGATCAAACTACAAATGAATGAACCATAATCAAATCAAATAAACATAAAGTCAAGTCACATAACCATAATCAAAGAAAAGAATTAAATATTTATTTAAAAAATATTGAATTATCATGATTTAATTAAACCAAAATATCTAATTTGAAATTAATCAATCAAAAACACATGAATTTAAATAAACTTAAACTTCATTAGAGATCAAGGATATTGAATTATCAAGATTTAATTATACAAAAACATCTAATCTAAATTAATCAATCAAAAACACATGAACTTAAACAAACTTAAATTTCATTAGATATTAAGGATATTGAATTATCAAGATGCAATTAAACTAAAACATCTAATACAAAATCAATCAATCAATTAAATACTTAAACAAACTTAAATTATAAATTCTAAATCAAATCAAATCAAATGAATTACATAAATTCAAATGGGCTAATTAAGATACTTAAGGACATTAGTTAGATTCTTTAGGTGTTAAGGTGTAGGATAGGGTGAGTTCTGTCTATAAATGGAATTCATTTTATTCTTCATTCTTGAAAACTTAAACATCATTTAACCAAATAAAAGTGAAATAAAAAAATAAAAAAATAAAAAATAAAGCATTAAATCATTTAAATTGAAATCACCCAAAGGTAAAATTTAAACAAATTCGAACTTCAAATTGAAACTTAAACTAAATAAGCTTACTAAAGTCTTGCTACACAAGCCTTCTTTTCACACACTAGAATACTAGTCACCAACCCTAATGTGCTAGTCAATGTATTGATATGTATGATGTTGTGTTTTCTTTTATGATATAATATTTTAGACTAATGTTAGGATGTATAGTATGATGTTAGTTGTATGCCTTAACCGATGGTAGTGTGATTACTAATCATATCTTCTAAGAGGGTTGTGCTTAAGGGGCCACCTAATAAAAAATATAAATACTTTTGATGTATTGCTTAGCCCCTAAGCATAACCCATTAGAGTTTTGGTTACCCATGCTTCCAAATTATTCATATAACTATTGTATGGTGTGTTAGCTAACATTTATTTTCTGTGTAGCTAGATTTTTTTTCCTATTTTGATGTAATTTTGCATTAGAATTATTAGTGTTATGGGGATTAGGATGAGCAAGGAAGGCTTAGTTCTTGGGGTGCTGTGATGCCTTTGGAGCAAATCAAAAAAAAAGAGAAGGAAGAAATGAAGAAAAGAAGACTCCTATAGCATGTATTATTTTTTTATAATCCGGGTTGTATAAGGGTAGAGCTCTCTCTTTTTTTTTTTTCTTTTGAGGTGTACCATAGTCTATAAAATTGTTTGATGTTGTTTACATTGCATTAGAACATCATGCTTTTTTATAGTTTCTTTATGATTGATGTTTTGTGTGGCTGGATGCAGATCTAGGATGAAATTAATTTTTCTACCCCAATTAATAACTCATAACTAAAATTTTAAAATAACTCATAACCTCACATAAAAGCCT
This sequence comes from Cymbidium sinense, assembly GCA_021442155.1. NCBI lineage: Eukaryota > Viridiplantae > Streptophyta > Magnoliopsida > Asparagales > Orchidaceae > Cymbidium > Cymbidium sinense. Next base: position 253,675,245 of record CM038215.1, on the reverse strand, counting down.
AGAAATTAAATCAAGATAATAAAATTTTTAACAACCCCTTAGGATGAATGAATGTATAATATCATGCATGTCATATTATTCCACTCTTAAGAGGATTTCCATCTTAGAGAATGAAGGCTTAACCTGTGAGCCTTTGGTGGAAGAACATCCCTTTCTCAATTGATTTGGCTCAGAATCAAATTCTCATGCATTTAGGCATACAAAATCCCATAGCTGTTCAAAATAAAGAGTCCAAAAGAATCAAATAAATTTGATAAAATTTGCATTAGATTAAGTCATGGTTTCATACCACTCATGCTCTAGTCTCTTAGGGAGTGAGTTTAAGAACTTAGTCTCCTTTCTAAATGAATAATAGCCTATCCATCTTGCAAAGCATAAGACTTGCCTACATGGATTTAAAGCATATGAAGTTAGTCAGCCGCTACCTGTGCATAATAAGTCCAAAGATGGATGATTTATTCTCTCTTGTGGAGGTAAACCATATACCCATTTTTTCCTTAGATTTAGGTAGTGCTTCGGCCCTCGCCAACGCTCCCTAAATTTAGGATATGAGGTTGTTATTTCTCTTGGTGGGCTACAAGCATAAATCCTCACCTCTTAGGCATTTTCATAATCTTATGTTGTGGAATTATAAGCCCTAGCAATCTAATAAAATGTCAACTCAAATAATTAACTCTCTTTAATTTCAAAAATATAAAGCATAAATTATAGGGTAGATTGGAATGCTCATTAGGCTTCCGATCATGAGCATTTCCTACTTTCTCACTTTGGATTTCAAAATAAGTCTTCTCCTTGATCTATCCCATTTAATTTTCTAAAATAGATAATCCTTTGACAGTCTTAACCTTGAAATCTTTGGAGACCCTAATTGTCATTTTAATCGAGTATTCTTAAGGAATTCCATTCTTAGATGTAATTAACTATGGGGCTTGCCAAAACTTAATGAACCCAAAAAAAATAAACCCTACTTTATTTTTTCCATGTAAAGTAGAAAGATGGTATTCAAGACCCATCATGCCTTAAGAGTCTTATTAGGTGATTAGTCCATTATGGGTGGTGATTTTTATTTTTGAGATAACATCATTTCTTAATGTTCTACCGATCACTTCAATAAGTACCCCTAAGATGCATGGTGTCCCACATCCCAAAATAAACACCATGATTTTTCGAGAGAGTTCCTCTCTCCATCTTTAGTATACAATTATTATCTCCAAACATCGATAGTCGACTTATATTTTATATAGGCCCGAGACTATCATTCTTTCTGTTGGCACTTAACATTTCATCTTTAAGCAAAGCTCACCAACATCTTTTAGGTTTTACCACTCAATGTATGTCCTGAAATCCTTATTGGATTCCCCCAATAGGTTAAAAATAAAATTAATCAAACAAAGGAGATGACCAAAATTAAGAATCTCTCACCATTCGATGGTGCAAGGTTCATCTCATGAACAATAAGAAAATAAAACCCTTCTACAAAATAACATGTCTTTCCAAAGCACTTTTTCAAATCACATAATAAAAAAAGATCTTTACACAAAATTTATAAGAAATTTTCAAAAGGCACAAAACACATATAATCAAACATCGCTTTAACAAATCCTATGATTGTTACAAGAAGGTTCCTTTAAAAAATCAAAATCAATAATTTTTAATGTATTTTCAAAAGCACATTTTCTTTGGAAATGCTATCCCCATCCCACACAAATTTGTTGGATGGAGATTCTATTTTTGAATAAAATCATGATATAAAAATTGAAACTCCACTTAGCATATTTCACATGTGCTAGAGTTGAAGTTTCCCCTCTTTTTGAAAAGCAATAAACCATACACACACAAAAGAGAAGTCAAGACATATTTGAACCCTCCACTTGACATAACCAAATTTGTCAAATGGGAGTTCCCCTTCCCTTGGAGAAAGTAGAGCAAATTGAATTCTATTTGCCTTTGTCTAATAAAACTCCTTCTTGCCAAAGTCTTGGACTTCAAAACACATTCGGAACTCATTTGACATGTCCAAGTATATCAAATGAGAACCCCCTTTTTGAAAATCATAAGAACAAATTGAACTCCATTTAACATACCTAGTTTCTTAAATAAGTTCATTTTCTTTCAAAAATTATAAATACATTTGACTTTCACTTAACATGCCAAATTTGTTAAGTGAGAGTTTCATTTTCAAAAATCATAAACACATTTGACTTTCACTTAACATATCAAATTTGTTAAGTAAGAGTTTCATTTTCAAAAATCATAAACACATTTAACTTTCACTTAGCATACCAAATTTGTTAAGTGAGAGTTTCATTTTCAAAAAATCATAAACACATTTGACTTTCACTTAACATACCAAATTTGTTAAGTGAGAGTTTCATTTTCAAAATCATAAACACATTTGACTTTCACTTAACATACCAAATTTATTAAGTGAGAGTTTCATTTTCAAAATCATAAACACATTTGACTTTCACTTAACATACAAATTTGTTAAGTAAGAGTTTCATTTTCAAAATCATAAACACATTTGACTTTCACTTAGCATACCAAATTTGTTAAGTGAGAGTTTCATTTTCAAAATCATACATTTGACTTTACTTAACATACCAAATTTGTTAAGTGAAAGTTTCATTTTCAAAATCATAAACACATTTGACTTTCACTTAACATACCAAATTTGTTAAGTGAGGTCTCTTTCAACACACATTTGATCCCTATTTTAACATACCAAATTTGTTAAATAAGGATCCAATTTTCATGTCAAACCACACTGAGCTTTCACTTAACATACCAAATTTGTTAGAGTCTCATTCTCAAAGAAAATAAATATATCTCAAACAAATTTGGGCTTTCACTTAACATACCAAATTTGTTAAGTGGACTCCCATCTTCAAAGAAAAGCAAATTTATCTCACAATCACATTTGACTTTCACTTAACATACCAAATTTGTTAAGTGAAAGTCTCATCATCAAACACAAATCAAACACATGTGACATCTACTTAACATACCAAATTTGTTAAGTAAGAAGCCCCATTTTCAAATCAAAATATCACACAATCAAATCTTCACAAGCAAAAAATATTTCAAACACATAATCAAACTCTTCTTAGCATACCCAAATTTGCTAAGTAGATCTCAAACTATCAATATTTTCAAACAAGATGCACAAAACACAAATATCTCCAAGAAAATCTCTCCTCAAATTTTAGAACCCCACATAACCTACCTAAATCGGTTGAGTATGGGTTCTAAATTGAAATCAAATGACAAAGACTCTCCTTAATATCCAAAATCTCTCTAAAATTTCAATGAACCCCACTTAACATCCTTAAGATTGTTTAGTGTGGGTTCAAATTTTGAATCAAATCTTGAGATCAATGATTGAAGGTGAATATCAAGGCAAGTGTCTGACTCAGCTATATTTCAACAATGTAGATTTCAGTGTAGTTAATTCTTCCAATTCTCAATCACTATAATATCTATGGCTCCCAACAAGTTTGTGTTTTCCTTCCCCACTGGTCTAAACTTAGCCGATCAGCCTCTCTACTACTGCTCCACCGAGGTCATCTACTTTGGCCATGGTTTTGAGGGGTGAGGATTTTTTGAGGGACCACCATTAGCAAGGAGGAGGTGGTGGGGCAGACACCGCTTATGTGATTCGATATGCCATCTGATTCTGAGTTTCCTCTACTAAAGAGGAAAGCCATTGTTGTTCCCGCTACCCCGCCAAGACGCTTTGCTAGTTGTTTCAATGTGGTCGGCCAGCTTCTCGCTACTAAAGGGCTACTACCCTCCTTTGGACACCCAAAGGGAAGACTATCTTGGTTTCTGAGATAGTCTCCTCCACATTCGAGTTGGGTGCTAGCTCTCGCTCTATCATACTTACATGTACACAGTGCCACAACAAGAACCGCAAGGTCAACCAATCTCACAAGAGGGCGAGAGAGAGAGATGGACGCCGCTTCCCATGTGGCTGAGGAGGGATCTCCCTATGAAACCTCTCCACATTTGAGTGGTAGTAGGTTCCACCCCCTCTTAGCCTCAAATGGAGAGGAGGACTACAGGAGGATTGCTGCACTACCTCCACCACCATATTTAGCATACGCAGAGAGGGAAGCCCTAAGTCGGGCTCAGGATAGTCTTACGCCAGGTTGGCCGAGCCTACGGATGCTCAAAGTCCGATATAGTTTTTGATCCGAGACGCATCCTAGAGAGAGCCTGGAGGCTTGAGGCATCCTTCAAGTAGAGGAGCGATGAGGTTTGCCGTGTAGTATGCGCCACCCTCGATGAATTTTTCATCACCCCTACTAGGGTCGATCATTTAGACAACATCGCCCCACTGCTACTTATCATAGGAGTAAGCTATAGTCGAGGGCAGATGCTACCTCGCACCGCCCACTACCGCCCACCATCGCCATCCACCGGCATCCCCCATTTCAACCAAGATCTAGAAGCCCCATCCAAAGAAAGACAAACACCATTGGTGATCTGGCTACGGCCCAAGGATCCCATTCCATCTACTCCACCCGTTGAGGTGAGGTCAAGCTCTCCTATTCGACCTCTTGCCTCTGCTATAGAGAAGAAGGAATGGTGATCCAAGGCCGCCGTGGTCGAGTCACCACCGCACCATAGCACAACAACCTTGTAGCCCCACCGCAAAGCATTAATGGCAAGGGTAAAGGATATAGATGTAGTCCATGGGTAGATCCTCCCAGCCAAGAGTCCGTATGATCATCATATACTTGTCAGTGAGCACAGTTCTCCTAGAGATAATAGTACAAGAAGCAATGCCCGATGTATTCTCGTGAGCATAGCCCCACTCACCGTCAAGAGTGTTTATCCCTATATGATTATATTGTACTTTAGATGAGATCGTCGCTCAATACTTCGCTAAGAAGAGGGAACTCTTCGGGGGAGATTGCTCTAATGAAGAAGATGCTAAGGTCAATTTTGATCCATATGAGGAAGATCTCTTGGAGGACTCAGCGGAAGTCCATATGGTCAACACTAGGGTTCCCTCCTTAGGATCAAGATACCAAGAGGGTGTTGTAGTTGAGGAAGAAGACACTCATTCAACCCAACACCTTCACGCAATCGGTAGAGAGATGAGCATATTATAAGAAGATGGAGAAAAGAGTTGAAGACTTATAGCAGCAAGCACTTCAAGGCCAAGCTCCATCAAGATAGCCTACCTTTAGGTCACCACCCGAAGTTGTTGCATGCCTGGATCATCCCAGAGTACATCTGGATAGATAACATAGATAGGAAGGTCACAGATAGTACCTCCATGCCTGAAAGAGATATAAAGCATATGGTGAAACATCAAGTGAAGGAAGCATTGGCGCAAGCCCGAGGTGGCTCATTTATTCCAAAAGGTAGACCCTACCCAGAGGAATTCGATGTAGTCTAATATCCCAAGGGTTTTGTGCCACCATCCTTCAAGATCTTTGTGGAAACCCTCACAACATATAACACATTTAGATGGTCGTTGTAAACAACGGAGGTAGTGATGCACTTCTCTTCTCTCTTAGCAACTGTCGTGATTGCATTTGATTGGTACGTTGAACCGCCCAATGAAGACTTCTGAGTTGGAGCACCTCTTCATCAAGAGGTTTGTTGGAGCCCAAAGGTAACGTGGGTGACCTTATGGGCCATAAAAATCTCAATGAGTCCCTTGTTGATTATATATTCTCGTGGAAAACTAAATGAAATAACAACAGTATCCAACAACATGCTATAAAAATTCTTCTCAAGAATATTCATGGCCTGGTTGCTTTCATGCTCAAAGGATTTACAATCAAAACCTTTGAGAAATTAATCAACAAGGTGGCTAGCCTACAAGGAGAAGCCAAATAGTTACCTTTTCAAGACCAATCGTTCAAGCCCAAGCCATAAAAAGCATTCGAGAAGAAGCCAGGTAAGTGTCGTAGACAGAAAGCGCAAAGAGCTCAATATGAGAGACCTCATGCAACAGCCTCCATTGCACCTCCTACCACCACCTCACCAAGATATCGACCACCACAGCCATGGTACCGCCAGCCCTCCTCCATAATATACTCAGCAGTGGTACTCATATCCACCGCTAGGTAGCTATTACCCACTTACTCTTATCGATAGATTGAATAAGCCATATTCATTCAAGAGGGAGGTAGTTAGAAGATCTTTAAGAATCTCTTAAAGAAACCGACTTTCGACTGAGCCCAAGAGGTAAGATGTGGGCAAGAGTAATGATCCTAACTATTGCCCCTACCACGCATGGTTAGTCATGTCTTGGAGGATTGTGTCACCTTTAAGGACCGGCTTGCGAGCAAGTCGAGCTATTATTATCCCTAAGGAATACTTGTTAGAACAACCCTCAGTTCTATCGAGTAATTCTTGGGGATACTATGATCCTCTTAAGATAAAAGAAGGTTGATATATTTTATCTCAAACCTCTAAAAAAGTGGTCTCTAAGATCAAGAAGCTTTCTACAGGTGCTAAGTAACTCAAACCTCCAACATAAGGAAGGTTTGCAAGTTGCCAAAGACAACTTGAAGAAGGTGTCACCTAGTAGCTACCACTTACTTGCGATAGCATAAGAAGACAACCACCCAGTCCAAGCATCCATCCACCAGCTACTACTTCTTCCTCCACTAGCTCCTCTTCCACCATAGAGCATTGTATCAATGACAAGGGCACTATACCCTTTCCCATTTACTTTATTAGATTTCTATCATGTACCTCCATCTAAGAAGAAATCAATGAAGAAAGCTTTCACTTACATCTTGTCCACTGATACTCTAGATTTTATTCCTCTCAAAACTCTCCAAGTCTACAAAATAATAACTCTAGTTTGATCATTCCTCTTTGATTTAGAAATGGATTTTCCATTTCTAAATCATCATTGACTTCACCCATTGAGATTGATTTGGGAAGATGACTTGTAAGACTCTCCAGTGATGCTCCACCCATGGATATGCATGGAGGGTCAAGCCAAGGTTGACTACAATGTCCTAGCACATCTTAGAAAGTGCCACCAAGTTAAGCATATATGATTCTTATCTTATCCAAAGAGATGAGGAATCTCTAATCAAGGCTCTTCTTGATCAAGATATGCTTAGCCAACACTACCTGAGAGGAGGCTCGTAGGGACACTCTAGGAGTTACATTCAGTGATGAAGACTTACTTCTAGGAATGACCAAGCACAACCACCCTCTTTATATTACAGTGGATATTGGAAGATACAGGATATCCAGAGTTCTTGTTGACCATGGTGCATCAATGAATATTATGAGTCTAAAAACTCTTGCTTACTTGAGGATTGACATCTCCAAACTTTCAAAAGAGAGGATGAAGAGGATTCAATGAACAAGTGAGAGGGCTTTAGGCTCTATAGTGTTGCCATTAGAAGTAGATGATTGGAAGACTACCACCAAGTTTCATATTATAGACTCGATACATCTTTCAATACTTTGCTTGGAGAGACCATGGATACATGAGAATAATGTGGTTCCATCCTCTACACCGGCATGAAGTTCATGAGGGGTGGGATTGATACATCAAAGGAGATCTTAAGCCATTCATAGTTCATGAGGTCAAAATATATGGATGCGCCTACTATCTCCCTCAAAATCAACAAGTCTATTCTCTGAACTTGAAAAGTTCAAAAATAAAAGAAAAAAAAGAAAAAGGAAATGAAAAGAAAGAAAATAAAAGGAGAGAATAGACTTGGAGGAGAAAGTAGAGCGACATTAGATTCCACCCATAATTGTTACTCCATTCAACATATGGGTAGGGATGACTCGACCTCCACGTGAGGAAGAGAGATCTGCACTGAGAAGACCTTATTGGCCACCAATAGAGTTATGTCCCTACGACTACACCTACTATCATATAGACTTAGAATCTAGTTCAGGATGAGTCATATATGATTAGTATGTTAGCTAGCACTTCCGCAGTAGATCCCCATGCAAGTGAGCGGTGCATGTGATGAAGATGGCTCCTAAGCAAAGCATAAGTGTATCCAAGTCTATATGTGAAATAGGAGGCATCTTGGGAACTTTAGCTCTAACCCCACTTTCCTCACAAAAGTTGAGGGTTTGGTAGTTAAGGAAGCCCCTAAGTCTTCCACAAATGTAAAGGTGAAGTTCTTTCTTGGAGCATCATCCTCAAGTCAAGAAGTATGAACTTGAGGATGATTCATATAAAAGATTTAATAGAATTACCTTTTGATTTGTACTCTGTGTTCTTAATTTAGCAAAGAAAGGATTAATTCCACATGCTTGGTCTAAACATGTCGACTTTGAAAGGTTATGGGACAAAAATGCAACATTCACAATCAAGATCGGACTAGATTCGACAAAGGTCCGATGATGACAATTACTAGTCATCACCAATCATTTAATCGATAGGTTCTTTTCAAATCATGCTAACTCATATGAGGAGGTGTGCTTAGAAACTTCAGATGATCCAAATGACTTTGAAGTCAAGGATGCACCGCCGAGTTTGAAGAGATCGATCACTAATCGAAGCTCAAAGAAATCAACTAGAACAAGAAGATCCACGCCAACATATATCGGTTCTCTATTGAATGAAAAGAAACCAATGATTTAGTGAAGCTATTGATTGAGTTTAAGGATTGCTTTGCATGGAGTTATGAAGAGATGTATCTCCATACGTCATAAACTAGTAATAGAACCTAATGCTAACCCTATCAAGCTCCTACATGCGATTAGACATTGAACAGTCACTTGAAATCAAGAAACCGATCGATGTCGGCTTTATTAGGAAGAAAAATATCCTAGGTTGGCTGTCAGTTAAGAAAAGAATGGTCAAAAATTGCATATGATTTTAGGGATCTAAATAAGGCATGTCCTAAGGATGAATTTCACTATACCATAATTAATGGTGGACATGCCTCATCTCATGCGATTCTCCTTTATGGATGTCATCATTACAACCAAATTAAGATGGCCCTGAGGATGAAAGAAACACCTTTCAAACCCCGAATGAATTTATTATAAGGTCATGCCTTTCGCCTTAAAATGCTGCCACATACCATATGACTCAATCTTTGATGAACTCATTCATCATCAAGTTGAATGCTATATTGATGATCTCGTTGTCAAAAGCAAAGAAAAGGAAGACCATCTCTTTGACTTGAGAGTAGTTTTCGAACGGTTAAGACAATACATCCTCAAAATGAACTCCCTGAAGTGTGCATTCGAGTAGCTTTGAGAAATTCTTGGGTTTGTTGTCACACCGGAATTGAAATCGATGAAAAGATCAAAGCTATCTTAGAAATGCACCCCTAAAAGCCTAACACAACTAGGTCATTCCAAGGGTATGATCTAAGATGCTTCATTTCCAACTTATGGAAGATGCCAACCATTCTCGACTTGTCAAAAGGATGCCAAGTTCAAATGGGATGACAAGTGCGCATGCTTTCAAAGACATCAAGCAATATCCGATGATGCCATGCCCTTCCCCTATCTAAAGCCGCTCATATTATATACTTTAGATGACTCCTTGCTTTTGTTGGCTCAAACCAATAAAGGCGGGAAGGAGAATGCTCTCTATTATCTCCCATCATCTAATCCGAGGCAAACTATTCACCTATTGAAAAGCACTGCCTAGTTTTAATCTTTGCATCCCAAAAGCTATGACATTACATGCTTTCTCATAAGGTGAACTTGATCTCTAGAGTCAATCCACTACAATATCTCATGACATGCCGACCTTATCTGATGGTTGGTGTTGGTCCATGATCTCGCTTTGATATATAACATTCGCCTCGTCATAAAAGGACAAAGCACTTAGATTTCTTAGCGGCATCCACTCCTACCGATTCTCACTTAATGATGATCTCCTTGATGAACAAATCATGAACTTAGGGGGTACTAGTGCTCACCACTGGGAGATGTACTTTGATGGTGCCTTCCTCTCAAAGAGGAGAACCATAATTTACTATCCGGGGAAGGTGTGGAATAGTTCTCCTAACTCGCCGGCGTGATGAGATTCTCATCATCCGTCCAATCCATGCACCAACAATGAAGCAATATGAGGCTCGATTCATCTAGAGTTAGTCATTACATTATGCCGAGTATCAACATCTTTGGGGATTCTCGCTAGTCATCATCAACCAAATTGTTGGGTCTACAAAGTTCTAAAACCTAAGCTCCATCATTACCACAAGTATACTATGGAATTGTTGGCCCAAATCCGGTTACCATCTACAAGATTCTAAGGAGAGAATGCAAGAAGTGATGCTAGCCATGCCAAAAAGAGTTGGCATGTCCAAGATGAGTCCATTCCAATAAGGGTCCAAAATAGATCTTATCTTGATGTTTAACTCATCAAGAGATTCTCTTGAAGGGAGGTCCATTGCCAAAAGGATGAGGAGTCGAAGAGGCAACCATTCATAGATTATTTAAATATAGGCAAACTACCTCAAGAGAAATCACTGGCACACCAGGTGAAGCAGAGAGCCCTTTCCTATGCTCTTGTAGGCACCTTGTACCGACAGTCCTTCGATCATATGTGGTTACGTTGTTTGGACAAACATGAAGCCCAGGATCGTGATCGAGGTACACTCGTGTGGAGCACATCAATCCCAAGATGAAAGCCAAGATCAAGAGACTAGGATACTGCCTTCATGATCACATATGCATGGACGTTAGAGATGCCACCAATGTCAGGTACACGGTGTGGTCCTACATCAACCACCCAATATTCTACATCCTACATTGGCCTCATGGCCATCTGAGTAATCGGGTACTGACATTGTGGGTTCAATCGATCCTCCTTCTTCCAAAGGTCATCATTCATTTGCCATTGACTACTTTTCCAAGTGGGCAAATCCCACTTAGAGGTCACACTCAACATGTGCTCCAATTTTTAGAACCATATCGTATATAGAGTGCCTCGATGAATTATATCCGATAATGGTACTACATTTAAGAGCACTAAAATCAACAGCTTTGCTTAGAGATAACATAAATTAGAGATACTCTAGCATCTACTATCCAAGGGCAAATGGGTTAGCAGAAGCATTCAACAAAACCCTCATTCAAATACAGAAGACTAGATGACAACAAATGATGCATGAATAGTTGTTGAAGCCTTATGGGCTTACCGTACACATACGAACTCCAACTCAATCTACCCTTTCTGTATGGTCAAATTCATTCTACCAAGTCCAACTCCCATCACTAAGGATAAATGGTAGTAAAATCACAATGAGCCAAGTTATGAGAAGGTTTGGAGGAGAGATGCACTGCATGCAGAACCTCGAAGTTATACAAAGCCAAGATGATTCAAGCTCATAACAAGTTGGTCCACCCTAGAGCTTTTCAAGTAGAGAGCTTATTTTAGTTCTAAGGAGACCAATTTTGCCCATCGAAAGATGGGTGGCAAGTTTGAACCCACTTGGGAAGGCCCTTATGCCATAGAGAAGGCCTACCAAGGAGGATCTCATCAACTCATAAATTGTAAGGAGAGCCCCTGATGCTTCCAATCAATGGGCTCTACTTAAAGAAATACTATCCATAAATCTTGTTTGAAAATAATTATCAATAAACTTTTTCATATCAAATTCATTTCTTCTGTTAGAAATATCTTTGCTGAATATCACATGTTTAGTAGGTATAAGAGAACCCAAGAGGCATCCTATCCTCCACACACAAACACAAACAAAACAATCCTCCAATACTATTAGATGAGAACCAAGATTTATTTCTAGTACTAAGTTAGAGAACCCAAGATCCTTTCTTGGTGAGTCACATCACACATCCATTCTTCTATGTTAGGGTAGTGTAAGAGAACCCAAGCACATCCTATTCCCTCTTTCACAACAAAATAAACACATATCTTTATCTCTATTATTGATGTGGGAGCAAGCCCCCATGGCACTCACTCATTAGCTTGATAGTCGTCATATGTGCTACCAAAGTGTCACTGGTCACTTGTTAAGATGTGAGTCCCACGCTTTCTTCTAACTTGACCATTGCAAACCAAAGAGCTTGTTAGTTTGGTAGGCTTTTTCACACCAAGCTACCCATGTTGACTTGTTTAAGAGGATGTAAGCCACACTCTTGCTTTCTTCTTGACTAGCCATCATCATTGACTAGGTCAGTATATTTGAGGTTTGGATAAGTCCCTGCTTTTCCTCTGACTACATTTGAGGATGTAAGTCCTCCAGATTCACTAGTCGCCCTAGAGATGTACTAATCGAAGACACTATCCAAGTTTGTTTTGGAAGATGTGAGTCCCAGCTTTCTTTCTCATTTAAATTAATGAGCATAGTTGGTTGATGTTCATATCTCACTTCACTTGGATACACCATGGTAGATGTGAGACCCTACTTTCTCCTTGAGTTGGCCACAATACCTATTTGATATAAGACTAGCATGTAATCTTCTCCGGTGTTGGATTAAGTAGACCCCATCCCCACTACTTATTTGGTCCTTTCACCCCATTTAGATACCTGTTACTTTGACACCCCTTTCCTAGTATAACCTATGTGGAGAATTGAGATGCACAAATTCTCTTGTTCGTTAAGATGTCTCCATATGCTCCTCTCATTTGATCCCTGAAACCTGGTCCACTAAAATAAACTAAATAAATAAATAAAATTATCTTGTGGATTAGATTCAAGTCGGCCCCTTTTCCCAAGCAGTGCATCATATCTTTTGGTTGTAAGCAAACTCCCTATAAGAATTAACTTGAGAGATAAGTCTGACACTCTATCCCTATTCGGTTCAACTTATTGTGCCACCAGTTACCACGGCCATCTGCTTTGAAAGATATAAGTATTACATTTTTTCCAACAATTCAAACATCGCAACCCTTGGATTATTGTCATTGATCACACCCCGTTCTATTTGAAGATGTGAGTCGCTTTCAACTGACCATTACAAAGAAAGGCACTTAGTTGGTTAGTCACTCAGGTCCATCTCTTTGATTTATAAATCAAGATAGGTAGATATTAACTCTTCTGATCCATCAATCCAGTGGGTCCATCTAAAATTATGACTATTCTTTGAGTCGATTTCCAAGCGCATCAAATAGTCACCCTAGGTCGATTGATTTGTTTATCAGATCACCCAATGGTTCTTACTTTAGAAGATGTAAGTCCACGCTTTCTTCTAACATCGCTTGCAAACAAAAGGCACCCTTAGGTTGGTTAGTTCTACCTTGTGGTAGACTATCCCTTTGGATTTGTAAACTAAGGCCGACATAGCTCCTTCTCGTAGGTCCATCACACAACAGGGTCCATCTATAACACAAAATTAAATTAAATCAATATAAATCTTAATCATCTATGAGTTGAGGTAAGAAGTCATCACTATAGTCCTAGTAGGTTCAATTTGTACCATCATGATCACCCCAATGATCCCTACTTTGGAAGATGTAAGTGCTACGCTTTCTTCCTAATATCTGCACAATCAAAGGCAACCTTGTGTATTGTAGACTACCCCTTTGGACTTGTAAATCGAGATAGGTCAAGGCCGACATAGCTCCTTCTCTCCATCGACCAATGTGGTCCACAACATAACACACCAAATTAAATCAAATCAAATTAAATCAATAAATCAAATTAATCATCGTGACTACTCTTGAGTTGAGGTAAGACCAGCTCACTAATAGTCGCTTAGTAGGGTTCGATTTATGTTGCCATCCAAATCACCCCAACTTGATCCCTACTTTGGAAGATGTAATATGCCTTCTTCCTAGTATACGCACCAAAGAAACCCTTAGTGGATAGTCCTACCTTATGGCAGGTAGACTACCCCTTTGGACTTATAAATCTAAGATAGGCCAAGGCCCCTGTAGCTCCTTCTTAGTGTGGTCCATCGCACATCGACAGGGTTCATAATAAAATAAATTCAAAACCAACCTCTCTAATGGAGTCAAATTAAACATATCAAACAAACCAAATTTCTCCCAGGTGAGGTGAAAATCAAATTAGCCTCCCTAGTGGAGCTTAGATCTTAATAAAACAAATTTAATCGAGTGTACATGCCTGACAGACATGCCCTCAATCTAGAACCCTTCCCCTGGAGCCATAACAAATTAAACCAACCTCTCTGGAGTCTAATCAAACAAAGAAATCAATCAAATTCTATCCTGGATACACACTCAAACAAATCATACTCATAATCAAACTCAGGTCCATATCCCCAACGGATAGCTTGAACCTATTTTCCTAGAGGAAGGTTCATGTACTCAATTTCCAGTGGATTCTTTCTTGGTCTCTTATGCCTTGGCATAAAGAGAGATGCACTAAGATCATGATTCTATCTACCTTCTCTAGGTATAGATCACTTCATTTTGTGCAATCTTGGATGTTGTTGATCATTTCGGTCAACGCCAATATGTGCGGTGTGCCTTGTCAATTACACCACACTATTGGGGTCCTTTTGACCTCACTTTGGAGTGAGCTCTTAACCTCCTCTTCTTAGACTACAGACACTAAGAACTCCTTAGTCATAAGACACTTAGTGATTAGGTGAACACTTAACCTAAGCCTAGAGACTTAGAAGTGTTAATCATAAGATTAGCTATGCCTGGCTTAAGAAATTACCTATCCCATAGCCTAAACCCAATCTAGCACTTTCTCAAATCAAACCAAATTCAATTCTCAAACCAAATCTCAAATTCAAATTCAAATCTAATTTCAAATTTGACTCCAAATGATTGAAACCCAAAATCAAATTCAAATCTAAACCCTTCCTAAGCCATATGAACCATATTCATAAGCTTAGCCAAAACTCCCTTTAGATCAAATCAAACTCAATTGATCTTTTATAAATCAATTATTCTTCATTTATATTCACAAATATAAATGAAATCCAAATTCAAATGACCAAAACTATATCAAAATCAAATCCAAACTCAATCTTTAAGCCAATTCTTTGGACTTAGCCAAATTATATATCCAAATCAAGTCAAAACTAATGAATTTTCTCTTGAATCAATCATTCATTCAATTTATCCAAATATAAATAAACCTACAATCATCAAACCAAATCAAGTCAACCCAAGTCCAACTAGCCTTTTGACTTAAAACTTTCAAATGAGCCAAAACTATTAGACTAAAATTGATTGATTGAATTTATATTTCAATCTAGGCTCATATATAAGTTCAACTAAACTCAAATCAAACCAAAACCAAACTAATTGACCAGGTCCACTTGACCCAAAGTGACCTAAAGGACCCATTTGAGCCAACTTCAATCCAACCCAAATTGGATTGAACCAAGCTCACCAAAACCTTCCACCATGATTGTTGATCACCCTAGATGATCAATTATAATCAATGTCAAACCAAGGGTCATTTGACCAAGTAACTTAGCCCAAATGAACCAAAATAGCCAAAACTCATCCTCAAATTGATTGAACCAATGATTTGAATCAACCAATATTTAAATATGACTTGACACCAATTTAGCCAAACAAGCCCACTAGCCATTTGATCCAAGTTGACCCAAATTATAAAGGACCAAATTGGGTCAAATCATGATCTAACTCAAATTGATTATAACCAAACAAGTTCATTCCAAATTGATTATTGAACTTGACCAAATATACTAAACCAATTTGATCAATCGAGCCCAATTAAATCTACCCAATTAAACAATTTGGCCTAAATCCAAATTAATTCAAACCAAAGATCACATTCATCTTCAATTAGCCAATTGAACATGAATCAACCCATAACCCAAGCTAATTTGGCCAATTTTGGTCAAATTGGTCAATTTGACCCAATATGACCCATATGACCCAAATTGGGCCAAATCGCTTGAAACCAAGCATGACCCATTGGTGATCAAACTGACCCAAACCCATTTGGGATCAGCCCAAAATCAACCCAACCCATTTAAATCCTCATGGATCCTCACATAGATTCCACCCAACCTCATTTAATTCTCCCATCACATGCACTTAACTCCTCCCAACATTTGCATTGAATAGCCGATCATATATAAAGAGAGGACTTTGGAGCAAAATCCAAAGTCCTCAATCAATCCATCATCCATCCCAACCACCCCAAGCAAGATGACATCATTTGGAGCCAAAAAATTCAAAAAAATGTGATTTTGCCATTATAAAAGGAGAGAAATGAGCTTTATCTCTTCTCCCACCACCATTCAAAAGCTCCCCCAAAGCAAAAAAAAAGGAACCCATCCCCACCTCTTTGAGCCATTTTGAGCTCAAAACACAAATATTTTTCCTGAGATGGTAAACATCAAAGAAGATGACGTTCAAGGGAGGCAAGTTAAAGATCATTCCAAAGCTTCTCACATACCTGGGAGTTCTGATCTTCACACCAAAACCATCCCATGAGGTAAATTGCCAAACTTTAGCTTAGATTTTGTATTTTGTGTTAATTTTCTCACGATTTTAGAATTTCCCTAGATAATCTCATTTTACTTTAAATCATCCTAATTAGAAAATAAAAATTTTTTTTTGGTGAGAATCGACATGAAATGGGTCCATTTGGACAAGTTTTCACTTAGAAATCTCATTTTTTTAAAAAAAACAAAACATGTTTCATCACCGGCTTACAACCGCTCGATCCCATCATTTCGGATGATGGCTGATCATATCAGCCTTCGATCGCTCGATATGGATGATCTCCATCGACGGCTCGGACGATCGATCTCCGACGGATTCGATTGGGATCCGTCTGATCGCGGTGGATCTCGACACCGTCGACCCAGACCATGATCCGCATGATGGGTCGCTTTCCAGGATGACCGGTTCCTTCCTGACATAACGCCGACCATTTTTTTATAAAAAATTAATTTAAATCACTAAAAACTAAAAAAATTCATAAAAAAATAAAATACTTAACCAAAATTACAACAAAGGCTCATTGGATTCATCTTTCGAGAAATCCAACAAACCCAAAATCAAATTTTACTAGTATTTTGAGCTTAATTTGAGTTTTAGTGAAAATCAAATTTCATTAATTAAATAAAAATATATGTCGATTAAGTTGAAATTTTAGATTGAATTAAAGTTAAAACACACTTACTATAAAAATTTCAAGTAAAAAGGACTTGATTGGGAGAAATTAAATTTTGAAGTTTAGATTGTCCATTTTAATAAAATAAATCAAATAAAAATTTAAAATTTACAAAAAATCTTCAAAATGACTTAAATCACTTCAATTGACATCTAGGACTCTTAAGAAAATAATGTGATTTTGAATCCTAATGAACCCCAAACAAACACTTAAGATAGAGTTTAATCAATTAGTTAATTAAAATATAATCTAAAATAATTTAAATATCAAATCAAAATCAAAATGAAATAACACTTAAGCAATCATTAATCAAACCTCAAATCAGAAATATCATCCTAAAAATTAAATTAAATATGATTAAACCTATTTAAGTTAATAAAAACTCAATTAAATGATTAAATCTTAAATCAAACTTAAAATTAAACAAATCTAGAAACTTTAACATGGGTCAAACCAATATAACTAAACCTTTAAGCATGAATCTTAATCATATGAAACCCCTTAATGATATAAATAAATGAAACTAATTAATCATTAAATAAACTAAAAAAATCAAATTGATTAATAAACCAATTCAACATAATCATTTATACTAATCAATTAAACCAAATAAAATTAAAGTAAACTTAATTAACATATGATTAAATCACATCCATTTGGAATAAGATAATTAATTATAAATATTTCAACCTAATAACTAAATCAAACATGTTAATGAAATCAAACAACATAAATGAATCAAATCAAATAAAACTCTAATCATAAATAATCAAACTTAATTGAAATGAAATAAACAATTAATTCACTTAATAAATGATAATAACAATAATCCTTTAATCAAATCAAACTTAAGTAAAACACTTAACTAAATCAAATCATTCACATGTGGAAATTAAGTCATTAATCTCTAAAACAAACCCTTCATTAATCTAATAATTTAAAATTTTAATTACCCTTAATCAAACTTAATTAATCAAACATCTAATTAATACAAACTTAATGAATTAATCCATCATCTTAATTAATCAAATTATTTAAATAAGTTACATTAAAGCTAACTCTAAAATTAAACTTAAATCAAACCCCAATTAAATTTAAATCACACCCCTCAAGTAAACTAATTAAGTTAATCAAATTAATCATATTAAACCTAAGCTTAATCAAACTAAAAAATGCAATTAAATACCAATCAAAAAACCTAAATTAAACCTAAATCATTAAGTCATTAATCTAATTAAATAAACCTTAATTAATCTAATAATTTAAAATTTTAATTACCCTTAATCAAACTTAATTAATCAAACATCTAATTAATGCAAGCTTAATAAATTAATCCAACATCTTAATAAACCATTTTAATTTTATAAATCATATTAAAATTAATTCAAATCAAACACATAATTAATCTACTAATTAATTTAATCATACCTAAAATAAAAATAATTAAGTCAATTAAATTAATCATATTAAACTTAAGCTTAATCAAACATAAATGCAATTAAATGCTAATCAAATCTAATTTAAACTTAAATCATTAACTCATTAATTACATCATTAACCCAAATAAATATGAAATCAAATTAAAAATTTAACAAATCTTATTTAATATAATAATTAATGAAACCTCTTAAATAAACTAATTAAGTTAATTAAATTAATCACATTAAACCTAAGCTTAATCAAACATAAATGCAATTAAATACTAATCAAAACAAATTAAACCTAAATTATTAAGTCATTAATTACATCATTACTAAACAAATATGAAATCAAATTGAAAATTAAACAAATCTTTATAATTAACATAAATACACTTTTAATTAAACTAATCACATAATCACATTGAACCTAAGCAAACCCATAGACCAATAAAGCTAATCAAATCAAATTAAATCAAATTAAATTAAATTAAGAAAGACTCTCAATTTAATATGTAAATCAAATCAAATCTCATTCAACCTACTTAAATAAGATAAACTAATTAACTATCCAATGTATGAAATCAAAATACAAACCAAACTTTGATAAACATGACAAATGGATGAGATTAAAAATAAAATCCTAATTACAAAGAATCAAACTCAATTAAAATCAAAATAAAATCTCAATTAATCTAATTTGATCAAACTACAAATAATGAACCATAATCAAATAAAACATAAAGTTAAGTCACATAACCATAATCAAAGAAAAGAATTAAATATTAATTTAAAAGGATATTGAATTATCAAGATTTAATTAAACCAAACATCTAATAAATTAATCAATCAAAACACATGAATTTAAACAAACTTAAACTTCATAAGATATTGAATTATCAAGATTTAATTAAACCAAAATATCTAATCTAAAATTAATCAATCAAAAACACATGAATTTAAACAAACTTAAACTTCATTAGATATTAAGGATATTGAATTATCAAGATGTAATTAAACCAAAACATCTAATCCAAAATCAATCAATCAAATACTTAAACAAACTCAAATTCTAAATTCTAAATTAAATCAAATCAAATGAATTACACAAATTCAAATGGGCTAATTAAGATACTTAAGGACCTTAGTTAGATTCTTTAGGAGTTAGGATGTAGAATAGGGTGAGTTCCATCTACAAGTGGAATTCATTCGGCTCTTCATTCTTGAAGACCTAAACATCATTTTAACCAAATAAAAGTGAAATAAAAAAAATCATTAAATCATTTAAATTGAAATCACCCAAAGGTAAAATTTAAACAAATTCAAACTCAAATTGAAACTTAAACTAAAGAAGCCTAGTAAAGTCTTGACACAAGCCTTCACACACATTAGAATACTAAGTCACCACTTAGAATTAGCTAAGTTGTATGTATATGTATGATATTATGTTTATTTTGTGATGTAATATTTTAGATTGATGTTGTGATGTATGTCATAGATGGATGTAGATTATTAACCTAATCATATTTTTTGTGGGGTTGTGCTTATAGTAATAAAAATATAAATGCTTTTGATGCGGTTAGCCCCTAAGCATAACCCATGTTAGGACAGTGGTTTGGTTACCCATGTGTGGGTGCTAAGTCCAAATTATTCATATACTGCTTGGTTGTATGGTGTTTTTAACATTTATTTTGCGTGTGTAGCTAGATTTACTTTTCCTATTTTTGATGTAATTTTGCATTAGGAATTAGGATTAGTGTTATGGGGATTAGATGAAGAAGGCTTAGTCCCTGGGTGCCTGTGATGCCTTTGAGCAAATCAAATCAAAAGAAAGAGAAGGAAGAAATGAAGAAAAGAAGACCCCATAGCATGTATTTTTTTTTTGTAATCCGGTTGTATAAGGGTAGAGCTCGCCACCCATATTTTTTTTTTTTCTTTTGGGTGTGTAAAAACCCCAGAATGGCCTTTTATTCTTTTATGGTAGTCTATAAAATTATTTGATGTTGTGTTTAGATTGCATTAGAATACATGCTTTTCATATTTCTTTATGATTGATGCTTGAATGTGTGGCCTGATGGTAGGCTCTTAGATAAAATTAATTTTTCTACTTAATAACTCATAACTAAAATTTTAAAATAACTCATAACCTCACATAAAAGCCTAGAATTAAATCAAGATAATAAAATTTTTAGCAACCCCTTAGGATGAATGAATGTATAATATCATGCATGTCATATTATTCCACTCTTGTTAAGAGGGGCTTCCATCTGCTAGAGAAGGCTTAACCTATGAGAGCCTTTGATGGAAGAACACCCTTTCTCTGATTTGGCCCATAATCAAGTTCTCATGCATTTAGGCATACAAAATCTCATGTCAAAACAAAAGAGTCCAAAGATCAAATAAATTTGATAAATTTTGCATTACATTAAGTCATGATTTCATACTACTCATGCTCTAGTCTTTTAGGGAGTGAGTTTGAATACTTAGTCTTATTTCTAAATAAACAGCAACCTAGCCATCAGAAAAGCATAAGACTTTTCTTGGATTTAAAGTAGAGGAGTTAGGCCACTCCAAGCGATAAGTCCAACAAGTGGTTTATTCTCTTTGTGAGGTAAATCATATACCCATTTTCATCTTAGATTTAGTCATGCTTTGAAATCTCCTAAATTTGATCTATATTGTTTTTTGCTAAGCATAAATTCTCATCTCTGGCATTTTCACAAACTTATATGGAATTATATGCCTAACAATCTAATAAAATGTCAACTCAAATAATTAACTCTCTTCAATTTCAAAATATAAAGCACAAATTATATGGTAGATTGAATGCTCACTAGTTTCCTAGTCATGAGCATTTCCTACTTTCTCCATTTGGATTCCAAAAAAGTCTTCCTTGATCTATCCCATTTGATTTTCTAAAATATAATCCTTTGATCCTTAACCTTAAAATCTTTGGAGACCCTAATTGTACTTTAATCGAGTATTCTTAAGAATTCTCATTCCTTAGGATGTAATTAATTATGAGGCTTGCCTATAGAAAAACAAACCCACTTAAAATAAACCCTATTTTACTTTTTCATGTAAAGTAGAGAAAAGATCTCTGGTATATGTGAAGACCCATCATGCTTTAGGAGTCCTTATTATGTGATTAAGTCCAATATAGGGTGGTGATTTTTATCTTTCGAGATAATACATCATTCTTAAATATCATACCTGATTACTTTAATAAGTACTCCCTAAGATCTATGTGGTGTCCCACATCCCAAAAATAAACACCATAAAGGTCATTCAATCTTCCACATCTCTCAGGAAAGTCGCACTCATTTTTCATAAAAAAGAACCCATTTGATCATTTTTTAAATGGATCCCATGCTAAAAATTCTATTCAATTCTTTATAGCTCAATAAGAAACATGTCCTGAGCATCATAATCTCCACATTCTACAAGTATTTGATGATCAAAGTGTACATGCTCTTAAAGAAGATTCAAAAAACATGATCACTAAAGCTTGAAATAAAAATTATGACAAAGCTACACTGCATATTTTAATGACCACAATCAATTCAGGAGCCAAAGGGAAACACAGTCCCGCACGAAGAATCATCTTAGAAATAGTAAAGTATCCTAGCGAAGGAGAATGTGGTCAATCAAACTTGTTTGCAACAATAGCCACAAACTCATTGGGGAAATAAAATTTTCAAGGAGCATTATTAAAATGTCAATGATAAGGATGATATATCTTGTAGCTATCATGCTATTGGCTTTTGCCATCATTAAAATACATAATAAATGAAACAAAAAGAGGAGAGAAAGATAAAGGTCTGAGAATTGTGTGAAGCAACTAACCAACCAATACTTAGGCATATCCTTTCAATTTGTTTCATAACAATTTAGGATAGAATTTTCCACCTAATGACATATATGCATACATATGAGATCAAAAAAAGAAAAAAGCTATTCAATGATAAAATTACTGATATTTTCTTAAGTTTTTTATGGATGGTTCTAATGACACTTCCACATCTTAGTAGTTGTCAATTGAACCATCCATTAGAGTTTCAAGAAATTCAATTTCCTACAAGAAGAAGTAGAAACTATGGGTCTTGATCACCTCCTAACTCGGTATGAGAGATTGACACCTCTCGAGGGAAAACCGGAGTCTTGTCGTATGAATTATGTATCATGATCACCTCCAAATCCGGTCGGTCTGACGAGGATAATTGATGCCTCTATCAAGGGAAAATCGGAGTCTCGTCGTATGAACTATGGGTCTTGATCGCCTCCAAACCCGGTCGGTCTAAGGATAGTTAACGCCTCTCTCAAGGGAAAAATGGAGCATCGCTGTATGAACTATGACTTTTGATCTCCTCCAAACCCAGTTGGTCCGACGAGGATAGTTGATGCCTCTCTCGATAGAAAATCGAGCCTCATGACTATTGATCTCTAAATCTGGAATGAGGGATGCCTCTTGAAAAAGAGCCATATGAACTCATCTTGATTACCTCAAGATGATGAGAACATTTAACGTCTCTTGAGGAGAAATCGAGCCTCATCAGATGAGTATGGTCTTGATCAAGAACGAATGACCTTCTTTTAAAAAGAAGGTCAGAGCTTTGCAGACAAAAGAAAAAAAAAATTTTATTACCCTAGCCCTTGAACTTATGCTAGATAATTTCTCATCCAACGTAAAAGAACACTAGAGTATATGAGGATTGTGTCTCCTTACTTAACCATAGGGGGTTTTTATAGACCCACTATAGGGACAAAAAGAGAATAAATAAATAAAAAGAAAATAAATGGAAAAAAACTAAAAAAATCAAAAAAATGCTCATTATTGTTTGCTTATTCATAATTGCATCTCAAACTAAAAGATAAGTATTGGATGGGCTGTTTGATAAAATAGCACTCGATGTATTAATATGCCTACACCTATTTTTTTTGATCATAATCTTTGTGCACATGAAGATCATTCTTCAAACTATTTGTGATAAAGGTCAATGAAGAAATTTCATCAAGAATTTATTATTTTAATTATTTTAAATATATTTTGATGATAGAGATAATGTCATCCAAAAATAGAAGAGACATAATGTAAATTTTATTAATCAAGCATGAATCTTGATGTCAAAAGCAGATCCTAAGTCAAACTATAGACAAAACAAAATATCATTTAAGCTATATCAATTGATTCTCTAAATAGTTCATAAATATATGTTAGATCAAATCGATTTGAATGGATCTACTAAGTTCAAGATCTTGATTCTTACTTCGTTGAGCATTTAAATACTTAAAATACATCAAATCTGAGAATCATTTGAGCCATCCATGGAGTGGTTTGATTTTGTATTTATAAAACGACATCTCTAATCTATAAATACCCACTATTCTTACATGTGGAGTTGTAGAGAAAATGGCTTAAAGATCCTCCATAATTGTCACTACTGATAAAGTATTAAATTTATATATTATAAAATGTAACCATATTTTTGAAATATATTCATCATGAATCATGTATAAAAATATGTTTTTTTATACATCAATCATGCTAATATCATCACCAGTGAATCCGTATATGCATCCATATTATTATCAAATATGTTTGATTGATAATAAATGTCACCATCATAATTATCAACAATTGTTAAACCTACTAGATATTTTAATCTGATTCATATTGTTTTCATATATAATTATGTAATCATTATCGAGAAAACTTTGTACTCAAATATATATATAGTGTAATATATTTACAATTAGTATTTTTTCTTTTTTCATGTAAAAATTATGGAGTTTATTTTTCACTCTTTAAATATCTATGTGTGTGCTGGATTTTACAATAATGCTAAGACATAAATTTTTATTCTACGATAACTAATTTTCTAGTGTGTAATAATAATCTTGTTGCGTGCTAGAGAATTTTATTCCGGTAGATGCGAGATCTTCGTCGTAGCCCAAAAATTATCCAACACACAAGCAGTGGGATATGAACACATGGGTTATAATGCGGAAAACCCATGGAAAACCACGGCCTTGCCCGCCTCAGAGAACTTTCACTATGTGTTCAAAAGATACGTGTCCTCGCTTCGCTACTGAGAAGGTGTTTACAGGCAAACAATATTCCGAGTGTAGAAAAAATATCATCCCAACTCCAACCCAAGGGAGAAGTTTCCAAAAGCAGAACGATCTTCCTGGAGCAACCTTGATCTTCGTGGAGAAAGGAGCGAATCCTTTTCTAGCCCCTGCATCTCCTGGCGAAGCTCGATCTTCGACCACCGGTGGTGGTAAGGTGATGATCGTCGGCCAAGGTCGACCTGGTTCTCGAGCTCTGGTCTTCAAATCGATGGCCCCCTCTAAGGTGAGAAGGCTCATTTATAGATTTTGGGAGTGGTGCCTTGTAAATTGTGGAAAACTCCAACCACTCCCATCTCCCCTGTGATCCCAATCGACGGTGTATTTTGATGATCCGTGCCTTAATGATGTCTAATTGGGTGATCTTGGATTCGTTGGATTCGCCTTGACGAGCCGCCGACCGACTATAAATATGTCGCTTTGGTGACCATTTGGCGGATCGATCCATTTTCATCGAAATTGACTGAAGTCGATTCGAGCTCGGATCATTATGCTTGATGTTGCTATGTTCGCCTCATCGGTGACTATGACCGTAAGTTTGAAATCGAAGATCAAGCATTTCTAAAAAATGCCTTGAGATTCGTGGTTGATCGATTAATTTATGACGTGTTCTCTATTTTGGTGACATTATCTCGCCATCCAAAATATATGTCAAATACTTGAAAATAGCAAATTCTTCAATGAAATTTGAGAGTCCATCAACCGCGATTTTGAGAGAACAGATCTTCATAACAAAGACAATATTATAACCGTGGAAGTCGATGCGTATCGCAAATGCGCATAATAAAGTGCTATATTTGAGGTTATGGATCGATCCGGTGCAACTTCATGGCCACGGGCGCCATGGCGCGCTGCGCCAATACTCATGGCGCTGGGCGCCAAGACGCATCTTACCAGCGCGGCTGGCCGCTGGATGCGGATCGGTTCTGGATGGCACGGGTCGCAGATGTGGTCACGTCATGACGCGGAGCTGGCCGACGGTCATGGTACGGGCCGACTCTGCTGGTTAATGCGAACTCGCTGGATCGACGGCACGGTCGCTGGCTCGCTGGAGCGGGCTTTGGGTCGAAACCGCTAAATCGGCCTACGGTTTTCATGGCTCGGGTTGAACGCGGGCCGATAGTTTCGACCGGCATTATGTGACCGGCGGTTGACGCTGTCGGAGGTTCCTGACCGACCCGGGCCGTGGATCTTTTGACCTGCTGAGACCGCCGCAATGGCTTTACCCCTGATGGCCGGTTCATCTGCTTATCGGGCTGAAGCTCACCTGGCACATGGGCGCTGGTAGCCGCTGCTGGCCACCTATACAACTAGAAGGCCCATGCCCAACGCGCTGAGCTTTGAGCTGCACTGGTTTTACGCTCTCTTGGCGGGGTCTATAAAACCCCCAAGGCTAAGAGGGAAAGGCACACTTTTCTCATCTCCTCATCTCCTCTTAGAGTGCATAGCCTCCTCTGGGAGTTTGGCACTCTTTTGGATCCACCTCCTCCTCATCTCCACCAAGCCAGAGTGCATGCCTCCCCGGTGGGAGTTTGGGCATCAAACCTCTACCTCCTCATCTCCACCAAGCCGAGTGCATAGCCTCCCCGTGGGAGTTTGGGCACCTTGATTAATTTTCATCTCGATCATAATGAAGCTGTTTGTAGATGGGTGAGAATCTTTGAAAGAGACACGTCCACCCTTGTAACTGAGGCAGACGGAACCTTCTAAAATGGGAGGATCAAGATTCTGGGAGCCGATCAGGGAGACACATTGATCGCTTCAAAAATATTATTTTCCAATGATTTGGTTCTTAAGTCCAAGAAGTCCGATAGAGCTCCTCCGCCGGTATTTCACCACTTACGAGATGAGTTTGGGCGGGGATCGGCTTTCCATCCCGAGATGATCGCCATTTTGTCAAGAGGAGTTTTGCATTTCCCGCCGGTGGCAATGACGATCGGATGGGACTTATCTTTTTTCGAGCGAATTGACTATCGATTACCGCACGATGTGCAAGTTTACTCGATGCACATGGTCGACACCGCAGAGTCGCTACTTGACCTCCGGACGAAGGATCCTCCCAAGAGTCAATGATTCTTTGAAGAATGACTGGTCTTCGAGAAATGGGGAAAGTCGAGATTTACCCATTCCCCGGTGATGAAGATATCGACGTAAATTCCAAAATATTGAAGATCTTCGATTTGAGATTCGATATCAACAGATTTGAAAGGGAGGAATCTTGTTCGAGTGGCTTTCTATTCATCCCGGCCTTATTTGCTGAGAAAGCCCAACAAAGAGGTTTCCATCTCCCAAGCTGCCCTCCGCTTCTTCCCGCCAGAAGGACCCGCCTCCAATGAGAAGAGGAAAATGAGCTAAGAGGTGATGGTGATATCGACCAAAAGAGTCGCCCTTCGAGTAGTCGCCCCAAGGATCTTCATTCCTCGAGGACGAATCATTCCACAGAAGTCGCGATGTCAAGAACTGGTAACAATCCTTTTATGCTCATCATCTTTATTTCCCATTTCCTTGTGTTTAACGTAATTTTTCTTATTTCGAATCAAGAAGCAAGAACTTGACTTCAAAATGAACATCAGGTCAATGACCGAATTCGAAGTTCGGAAGGTCAATTTTCTCCATGGTGAATATAAGAAGCATGTGGAGAAAGTAAAAGAGATGTCCGTTGGAGAATCAACTTGATGAGTGCAGACCGAAGTTACGCACTGCCGACTTCTTTCTTTCGCCGTGAAGTTGAGCGACCTGGATGAATTAGTGGAGGCTAACAGAGGTTGGTTGCGCCGCAAAGGATCTCAAGATCTTTCCGAGAAGGTTTCGTCTGAGGCAAAGAACCAGAGTTACGCCGCTTTCGTGAGAAAGAGGTCGCCTTATCTCTGCAGAAGCGGAGCCTGATCACAGTGGAGGACTTCAAGAACTCGGCCCTTCAAGAGTATCATACAGATCACGCCTGTGAGGCCGAGACCAGTAATGATGTAGAGTGAAGGCTTTGAGCGCAAAGGTGTTGATGAAGGCTTCATCCGAGGTTTCAAGGGGACACCATGACGCAAGTTGAGTCGGTGTTGAGGTCCTTTCTCCGGCCTAGCTTCCCGAATTTCTGACACGAGGATGACTCGATAGTTCTTCATCATCTACCGATGAGACCATCAAGACCGTGTGTAGTAGTTCCTTTATGTTGCAACTGCTCGTTGTATATTATTTCGGTTGATTGTACTTGTATGTTCTCAGAAATATTAACAATCCAAAAATTATTTTGTGAATATTTTGAGTTGTGTCAAAGTGTACTGATGATAAAGATTCGCGTAGAAGAGATCATCTGGAATCCCTTGTGATAATTCGACCATTCTAAGATCATTACCGAGCTGCATATGACAAACTTGCACGGAATATATTTATGAGGTTCTCTCGAATCTCTCGATCTATCCTAGGTTGTGTATCTGAGCGCACTCAATGATGTTAACTGTATGGAGAAAGTTGTAGGCGCCTATGAGGATTGCCAACTTATCCAAGGTTGTTTATCGAGGCTACTCACGATGTTAACTCAGATAGAAGATCGATCAATTCTGGGATCGATCTTACTGAATGAGATACAACAATAGTGCATTCTTGAGTCGTGTTTTAAAATGCAAGCATAAGCAAGAAAAGTCACAATAAGTATGAGAACTTTAACATAGATAAAACATAAATCCAAACACCTTGATGCCAAGGTTGGACAATAAATACGACAAACAGAGTATCGATAAATGTTTAATTCGATAACAACAATTGCAATACAAACATACACGATGATAATGTTTTCCGTATTCACTAGAATAAAAAAGTTGATACATCACTGTAGTACTTCTGGAGGTTTGTAGCATTCCGTGCACGGGAGAGTCTTCCCATACTATCCTTAAGCTTGAACGCTGCTTGATTTTAGACACCACCACATACCTGCCTTCCCAAACTGGTGAGAGTTTGTTCTGTTGTGGGCCTTTTCCTGTTGAGTCGAGACTTCTGAGGACGAGGTCTCCAACAGATATTGGTCGTGGCTTTACCCTTCTGTTGAAACCTCGAGCATCCTTGTCGATAGAAGCCATTCTGAGTCGACATGTCGCGGTCTCTAGAGATCCGATGGAATCTTATCGCGCTGCCGATAAAAGTTATGGGTTCTAGGGCTCGGACCCCGTCGTCGACCGAATACCTCGCCCAAACACGATTGTACGCTGCTTCTCCAAGAGGGTCCTTGATGAGGGTAAGCCCAAAGAACATTGATAGTTCTTCTACCATTGCCTCTGGTTCCCGTGGTCTTTAGCCCTTTTAGTATTGTCCTATTGGTGACTTCTCCGCATTTGCGTGGATGGGATACTGTGGATTAACTGATATGCGCCCCGTAAAAGATGTGAATGTCTTTCCGTGGAACCGCCCCATTATCGGTGATGATTTTGCCGGAATGTCAAACGACAAATAATATTTTTCCGCACAAATTGCTTGGCATTTGTTTCGTGATTTTGGGTTCAGCCTTCCACCCACTTCGTGAAGTAATCAACGCCAAGATTATGAATTTTCGTTACCAAAGGCAATGGGGTCCCATTATATCGATCCCCATCGAGCAAAGGGCCAATGGCTCGATTGTGGTGAGTTCTACGATGGTGTATGAGTGAGATTGGAATGTAACCCACACTTGTTACACTTCTTTACAAACTCCAATGCGCCCTTCTTCATTGTAGCCAAGAAAACCTTGCCTCATGATTTTGAGGGCAGGGCTTTTCCTCCCAAATGTTCACCACAAATTCGAATGAACCTCTCGCATTGCATAGTTAGCCTCAAGGTGGTAGACACTTTAAGTAGGCCCCAAGAAGGACCGCCAGAGTTCATCACCGATTATGGTGAAGTTCAAGGCTCTACGCCTGACGGATAAGATCGGTGGTCTGCAAGGCCCCGCTTTGAAGAAAGGACATGATCGGTCAATCCATGAAGATTCTTTGGGTCCTCCAGATTGTATCACCCAAGGGCCTCAATACCGGGAAAGTGGATGTCCTCTATGTATTTTCTCAAAAGATCTCCGCCGTTGTTGTGGCTAACTTGGAGAGGGCATCCGCTGTTCTCCCTTAGAATATGAGTTATCTGATGGGTCTCGACTGCAAGAAGTGACTTTGCCAAAAGACTGCATCAAAGCAAGTCATGATGGTATCAAGTCTCCTTCAACCCGGCCACAAGTCGTGAGTCCGTAGATGGCTAAGTTCTGGACCTCACAAATAATGGCGAAGCCTTAGTCGCTGGTGACTCGCCGACATTATTGGTCGGAACTTTAGTCAAGTCTGCACTCTAAAGTTATTTTACTTGGGAGATAAGCAAAATTCCTCGCCCCGCACGGTACCAAGCTCCATCAACATATAATGTCCATTGATTTGTCATGGAGTGATGAATGATCTCGTGTGGTGATGGGATGGTACATTCTACAACGAAGTCAAAAGCACTTGTGACTTTATATCGACGGAAGAAAATGGATGTCAAACTCTCCAAGCTGACCGACCACTTCATCAACCTTCCGATACATCGCTTTTGCGTAGTTCTAATGGAAGATGAGTGTAGATGTTGATGGTGTGGGCCCGAAAGTACCTGCCAGCAATTTTCGTGCAAAATGAATGTGGCTAACGCCGCCTTATCTGCAAGATAGATGTACGCCTTCAAAAGCGGAAGCATTAATATCACGAATCCATTTGTGCACTTAAGATTTTGAAGAATGGTAGATACTTATCTCCGAAGGCCAAGAATCGTGATAAAGTCGCAATCCTTCCCCAAACGCTGGACTTCCTTGATCGTTTGAGGTGACATGTCCTTGAGTGCTTTTATCTTCTTGGCCTCTATCCCGCCGAGTGACCATGAAGCCTAGAATTTCCCAGGAAACTCCAAAATGCACTTGCCGGGCTGAGCCGCATCTTGTAGTGTCAAGAATGTCAAAGCACATCAGCATCGTAAATATGTGATATTTCCAAGCTCTTCACCAAAGATATCATCAACATACACCTCCATATTGTGCCCTATAAGATCCTTGAAGATCTTATTCATAAGGCTGATATGTTGCTCCAAAGATTTTTAGTCCCAATGGCATGACCTCGAGCAAGAAAGATAGTCCTTATCTCGCTTGGAAGGATGTTGCTTCCTCATCTGCTTTGTTCATCCCGATTTGATTGTAGCCAAGGCATCCATGAAGCTCAAAGATCCGATGTCCCCATGTCGCATCAACTAGTTGGTCGATAAGGAAGGGGAAGCTATCTTTGGGCATCGACAATGTCGCAGCCGATGCACATTCTCCAGAACTGCTGGCCTTCGACTAACACTACGTTAGCCAACCGTGGGTAGTAGACTTCGAATGAATTTGACTTCCGTAAGTTTGCGATTTCTTGTTCTATGACCCGCAATCGCTCGTAAGCGGTTCTTTCTTCTCAGACACCGCTTGTAGGTTGAGTCAACTTTGAGGGAGTGCGTAATGACTTCCCGTCAATGCCTGCATCGAGCGCGCCCAAAAGATATCTTGATTTTACGAAAATCTACGATTCTCGATGATCAATCGACAAAGAACGATCCCACCTTCACCTTCGCGATGGATCAACTTCGAGATAGAAGACAAATTACATCTTCAACCGGAGAAGCCCTTTCGAGGCATCCTCATCTCAGGTCAAGTTCTCGTTGAGGGTTACCGACGTAAATGGTGGGCTTGTTTGATAAGACGCTTATCTGTTGATTCCCACTTACCATGCATGCCACCGGTGTCGGAATTTCATCTGAGGTGAGGCAATGATGTGATCTACCAATATAGATCGAGAGGTCTCCCAAATATTGCATTGTACGGACTCGACTTGACTACATAAATTGTATCAAGTGGGTTATGCGGTCAAAATTCTCCAAGAGTTACGGAAGACCGACCTTCCACTAATACCGGTCGATTATCAAATCCATACGTGGACCGGCCGGGTTGAAGCTTCTCTTCTATACCCATGCAAAGGAAAGTGGAGTAAAAAGAACATCAACCAACTCCCATTGTCGATCAATATCCTTTTAATATTGAAGCATGGATCACACCCCCGACCGATGACAAGGGATATGTGGGATGCGAAGCCCCTCTAGATCTAAATCATCAAAGGTGATAGAATGGTCAACCCGAGACTTCTTCGGCTCTGGCTCTTGAAGGGCGCAATGAATATTTGGCTAGATAACACTGGCCCTCCTGCAATTGTTTCTATCTCTCCACTTGGTTCCTCAGGTTGCTCAAAGATTTTTGACGGCGGGTTGGTTTTGTATAAAATGGCCTAGATACCCTGACGATTAGTCTTTCAATCTCCTCCTTCAGGTGGCACTCTTCGCTGGTGTGCTCTACTGGTGAAAGTGGCAATTTCTCTTGATTTCCAAGTGCTTTAAAGCCACTGCTATCCTCTTCTGAATAGAGGGATGTTCGCGCATGACGTGTTGAGAGTCAGATATTTCCTCTGATTGAGTCATCCGAGGTCGCCGAGGAGGTTTTGGGGAGGTTCGCTCTTCTTCTCGAGATGTTTGAACATCACCTTTGGGAACCTTCTTCCGCTTGCCGGGTTCAAATCGGTCCGAGCACCGATAGCTTCACGGAGATTTGTGCCTCTATTCGGTGGACCAGTCGATAGGAATGGACCGTCCCGCATTAATGATGAATAAGTATCCTCGCCGGAGTCCTCAGAAGCACGCCTCAAAAGTTCTCGGATCTACTCACGGTATCTGTGAGAGGAGAACCTCTGAAGTATTCTTTGAGGGACTCTCCATCGCTCATTCGGAGAGATGTGATGAACTGATGATTCTCTTGTTCCAGAACCTCTACAAAATCGAGCTCTCCAAATGATCTGACGGACCCCTTAGCGAATAATAAACCAAGCACGAGCCGTCCTTTGAGAGTCCGGAATACGACACAAGACAGAGTCATTTGCACTCTGAATGTGCATGATCATTCGAAAGTGATCGATATGCTCGACGGACGCCATCGTAAGGGTCCATGCCGGAAGCTTGAATCTCTAACGGGTATTGCGAGATGATCTCGAGCGGGACGAAGTTTTGGAAGAGGCGGGAGAATGGATCATTCGATTGTCGGGAACTCTTCCCCGCACGTCGTAGTTCATCGCGTATAAGGTGACGTGGAGTTTCACCGAGCACGAGGTGAGCCATTGTGGGTGAGTAGTCGGGCGGTATCCGTAAGTTCGATCTGGATGTGGTGCCGCGGGTTCTCTACTTGTTGATCCGCATTCCTGCAATCATTCTCGTGAAGAAAATCTGGATTATGCCGATATGGAACCTCGTGGCTCTTCCAGCGGTTTGGAACGCTTTTGCGGCCTCAGAGTCGAAGAATTTCGCTCGGGAATCCTCCATCCTTGAATGATCTTCCAAAGAGGGGCACGACCTCACCGGGGACGTAAGTTATGTAGAAGTGTTGGAGACTTGGCATCCTTGATCATGAGAATGAGGCGTTGGAGCAAAACCCCGCTTACCAACCATATTGGAGATATAGCAATGGGGAACTGCTTTTTTCCCACGCTAACCTGCGTTTAGAGAATTTTATTCCAGACAGATCGTCGTACCCAAAAAATTATCCAACACACAAGTGGGATATGAACACGGGGTTATAATGGAAAACCCGTTAAGGAAAACCACGGCCTTGCCCGTCAGAACTTTCACTATGTGTTCAAAAGATACGTCCCGCTTCGTTGGGGAGAAGAAGGTGTTGTGGGAAACAATATTCGAGTAGAAACAATATCCAAACCCAACCCAAGGGGAGAAGTTTCCCAAAAGCGGCAGAACCGATCTTCGGGAGCAACCTGATCTTCGTGAGAAAGGAGCAACCGGTCTTTTAGTCCTCCTGGGCGATCTCCAAGGGCGAAGCTCCCGATCTTCGTGCACCACCTGCGGCAGGTGATAGATCATCGTCGGGTGTCCGACTGGTTCTCGTGGTCTTCAAATCGATTCGGTCCCTCTAAGGTGAGAATGAAGCTCTATTTATAGATTTTGGGAGTGGCCTTGTAAATTCGTGGAAAACTCCAACCACTCCCATCGACGGCCCGCGATCCCCGATCGACGGTGTATTTTGATGATCCGGGTGCCTTAATAATGTCGAATTGGGTGATCTTGAATTCGTTGGATTCGCCTTGACGAGCGCCGACCGACTATAAATATGTCGTTTGGTGACCATTTGGATCGGATCCATTTTCATGCCCGATAGCTTGATCCGAAATTCGAGCTCGATCGTTACGCTGATGTTGCTATGTGTCTTTATCGGCCAACATGTAAGTTTGGAAATCGGTGATTAGATCAAGCATTTCGAAAATCTGAGATTCGCCGATCGACAATTAATTTTTTGAGGATGTATCAAATCTTATTATCTCTATGACAGAAAGTATATATATATATATATATATATATATATATATATATATATATATATATATATATATATATATATATATATATATATATATATATATAATATATGTATATAAAAGAGGTAATAGTAAAATTATTTGTCTATTAGAAAACTTAAATAGGCTACTTTTACAGTTAGGTGAAACCGTACACGTGGCAATGAAATGCTCTCGAAGAGGAATTGGTCGTATATATATATATATATATATAAGAGAGGTAATAGTAAAACTATTTGTCTATTAAAAACTTAAATAGTTTTTTACAGTTAGGTGAAATCGTACACGTGGCAATGAAATGCTCTTGAAGGGGAATTGGTCGTGCGTTTAATTAAACAGAATAAATTATTGGATAAGGCTGGAAAGGGAGAGTTTTGTTAGCTGTCTGGATAATGGCTAGTGAGGGTTGGATAAGCTGGCCTTGACTCAGCTTTACTTGTTTTTTACCTAATTTAAAATGTAATAAATAAAAACAATTTATCCGATTCAATAAAATCCACCTGCTCTCACATTTATGATTTACCTGTAATAATAAAATTTGAAATGCAAATAAAAATAATTATTGAAAAAAAAAGAAAAAAAAGAATTAGAGGATAAATCTTGATTTTAGTGAGCTCATCAAGTTCAAAATATGTTTTTGTTTATCCATTTATAAAGTTTAAAACGCCTCTTTATGATAATGTTTTTTTTTTTCAAACTTAGAGGTTTAAATTTTTCATAAAAATCACGAATTTTGTTTTAATTTTTAAAGAAAGAAGGCATATATAAAATAATTTCATATTAGTGTATAATTATAAATTATTTTAAATTTAAATAAAAAAATATTAACTTAAGCTAATTTTCTCTAAATTTTTAATCAGATGAGTTTCAAAATTACTGAAATTATTCTGAAAGTGTGATATATAAAAATAAATTTATTCCACTAATCTAAAATCAAATTTATTAAATTTTTTATTAAAATAAAAAAATTTATATAAAAAAATATTTCTCTTCGTTGTTTCACATCAATAGAAATAAAAATTTGTTATTGTTATTGTTGTTGTTTCCCATAAATCTCTATACCAAAATTAAACTTTTTAGATAACTAGCTAATGTTAAATTTATGAGGCATTTATATATAAATTACATAATTTTATATATTTATATATTTAATATTTAAATTTTGATATTTATATGCATAACATATAAATATTTAAAATTACATTAAAATGTACTATTATTATTTTAAATAAATATATATTTTATACATAATTAAAATATTAGAAATATTAAAAAAAATCAAATTTTAGATGTGTTAGTAACCAAGCATGAAGAAATTATTTAGTTTAGGGAAATCCAAAGACACTAATGATATTTAAAGATGAACAATAAAATCAATTTTTTTTACTGAAAATCTGAAAAGAGGGAAAAAATGTCTAAGAATAAATTTCTATTATGTATCTATTTTGAGTACAAGATCTTATAACGGACACAGAATTGTATATGAGATAATAAATATGAGACAATGAATTGAGACGAAAATAAGATGTTACGATGATGTCAACGATAGTTGATGATGAAAAAATCGACGAGCATTATCGGCGATGGCTAATGTTATAATCAATGATTAGTCTATCAAATTTCCTCTCTATATTTTTCTCCTTCCTTTCATGAGGAATGAGGTTATTTATACAGGAGGACTCAGAATACATGCAAATAACATCCTCCAATCGGACGGCTCATGATGATTCCTCGATATATGATGATTTTATGTATTTGAATGCTCAAAATGAAGTCAAAATTGTAAGATCTTTGGCTTGTTGGAATAGTCGAGACGCCGATTTGATTATAAACACTCCATATTTGAGAGCTTTTAGAATTTAACACGCTCAAAGTTTCCAATGATATTTTAAGCTTGATCTACCAAGAATTTATGATTACTTGCATCAAGATAATATGTAATTTTGTACATATCAAGATGTAAGATATTTAAATATCTATGAATTATGTGATATATATATATATATATATATATATATATATATATATATCTAAATGAGGTGTTTCTAATCACATGAGGTTTAAAATTTTTATACATTTCATAATAACAATAATTTTCCAATAATAAATTAATATAATAATTTTTTTATCTTAAAACAAATTAAAAATTAAAAATTTATTTTGATTAAATATTGATCACATGTCACCCCCAATTGTTACTTTATCAATGGAACGAAAAAAAAAGAGTGATTTACATACATATCACACAATTCAATGCTTATATATTTAATATCTATTTTTAATTTTTATATATATAACATTATAATCTTCAATATCATATTAAAAATAACATCAATATTAATTTTTTAAGAATAAAATACATTTTTTTTAAATATAGTATAATTAAAATGGACTTTTTTAAATATAGTATAGTATTAAATAAGTAAAAATTTAATTTTAGGTGATAGATATGTAAATGAATCTTCTGAAAAAGGGTACACAATTATTCTATTATTCTATATTTATAAATCAGCTATTTTTAATCTTAATTTTTTAAATTAATAATCAAATATTAAAATTCATTTGGTCGTTAAAAAAAAATTAGAGAAGATGGCAATGATTCATGCAAAAATCTAAAAAAATGATAAAATAAAACAGAGAGAAGAGAAGTAAATTAATAAAAGAAGGAAAATAATTGATTCAACGCTTACGATTTTCTTCAAGGAAGCAACTTCCACGTGACAGATGAATTCCCATTGTATTTATCCTATTCATTTCAACGGTAGACGGGGAAAACATAGAAGAAGAGGAAGAAGGTTCACAAAGTTGCCTTCCTCCCTGTTCTGTCTCCTGCTTCTTCTTCTAATCTGAAAATGGGAAGGCTATCGATGATTTCTCAGCTTGACTGAGCTGCCTCAGCTCGGCCGTCCATCTTCTCTTTGGATTCTATATCTTCAGCTCGGCGGTGGCTTCCGACCTATCGCAGTCTTTCTCCGGCGGCTTCCGTTACCTTTCTCCTCCAAATGAAGTGGTGAAAGAAGAGAATTCGAAGGGAAAGATGGCGGCCATGGATAGTCCGCCGCCGCCGATTGTTCTGGTTCACGGGATCTTCGGCTTCGGCAAGTGATGTGATTATATGAGCCCATTTAAATTCTCACTTCAACTTTCGGTGTAAGATGCTCAAGTTTTTGCGAATGTTTGCGTTGCAGAGGCTCGGTGGTCTCTCTATTTCGCTGGTGCAGAGAAGAAGGATGATCGGGTTCTGGTTCCTGATTTGGGATCTTTAACCAGCATTCATGTAGGATCTGAAACTGCTTCTTCACCCATTTGTAATTGTATTCGAGGTGACTTGGGAATTTTTTGGACTTTAACTGTGTTAGGGCACGCGAGTTGTTTTACTATTTGAAGGGAGGGAAGGTGGATTATGGGCTGGAGCATAGCAGAATTTATGGGCATTCTCGATTTGGCAAGCTCTATGAACAAGGTGATGGCCAGTATTTTTATATTTATTTTTCTTTTTCTTTTGAAGTTTATTATCTTGTTCGTATCACTTATATGTAATTCGATATTTCTTTGCTGGTGAACATAGAAACCTAATTTGATTTTATCTTTTTTTTTGTGGCTTATTAGAGCCGTCGTCTCGTGTTGTTATAAATTCATGATCGATGCATATTGATTTTGGTGGGAGCAGGAAATTACCCTGAGTGGGATGGGCATCATCCAATCCATTTTGTCGGCCATTCTGCTGGAGCTCAGGTTGTTAGGGTTTTGCAGCAAATGCTAGCTGATAAGGTAATCGAGATTGAAAATCTAGTATGCTAACTTTGAGCAGAAGCGATCTTATCAAAGCTGCCATTGTTTCTTTTAATGATATAGGCATTTGAAGGTTATGAGAACACTTCTGAGGATTGGGTACTAAGTCTCACTTCTTTATCTGGAGCCCTTAATGGAACCACTAGAACTTATTTTGATGGAATGCAGTGAGTAAACTTACCTCATTCTGTGAATTTCCAAACCTTGAACTTTACCAATTTATCTGAGAAAATGTGAAATTTTATCAGGCCAGAAGATGGGAGGTCAATGAAGACAATCTCTTCTTCAGCTATTGAGACTAGGAGTTATTTTATATGATTGGGCTGACATTACTTTCCTTAAGAACTACTACAATTTTGGGTTTGATCACTTTGAAATGGGATGGAAGAAATCTGGTTTATTTGGCCTGATTGATCTACTCTTGGGAAATTCTGGGCCATTTGCTTCAGGAGATTGGATTCTCCCTGATCTTACAATTCAGGGATCCATGATTTTAAATACCAGTCTGCAAACTTTTCCAAATACTTACTATTTCAGCTATGACGAGGAGAACAAGGAAGATTATGGGATTCACTGTGCCCTCAACTTTGTTTGGAATTCATCCGTTGCTCTTGTTAGAGTCTTGCAGATGTGCCAATGGCGTCATCCTAAAGATGTACCACCGCCCTACAAAGGGTACAGGTCGGATGAATTTTGATGATAAGTGTTTCGTGGTGCAAATTTCTGTGATAAAATTGTTATTTTGGCAACTAAAATTTGGTATGTTTCTTATGAAAAATTTGGAATCAGGGATGAGGACTGGGAAGATAATGATGGAGCACTCAACACTGTATCAATGACCCATCCTAGATTACCAGTGGAACACCGGAGCCATTTTGTTATTGAGGATTCAAAGTGTCATCCTTGCAACCAGGGATATGGTTAGTGGCCATTTACATGATCATGAGTTGATGCACTTTACATTGAAAATTTCTAATTATTGTCTAATGATGATTTTATTTACACTTATTTTATATTAAAAAATGAAATCGTTTTAATTTGAGGTGCTTTTGAGAAGGTTTCTGAAGCTTAAATTGATTTTTAACTACATCCAACTAAATGATGGATCTATTTCTTTTGAAGTTTGTTTCTATAGAAGCAACCGAATCAACTCTTATAAACAAGAGGAGAAATAGTCTCTGACATGTGTGTGTGTGTGTGTGTGTGTGTGTGTGTGAGAGAGAGAGAGAGAGAGAGAGAGAGATTTTGACATCTGTGTGTGTGTGTGTGTGAGAGAGAGAGAGAGAGAGAAAGAGAGAGAGAGAGAGAGAGAGAGAGAGAGAGAGAGAGAGAGAGAGAGAGAGAGAGAGAGTTTTCTTCAAATTTAAGAACCAGATCTCATCTGTCTAACGGCCACAACAATTTTTGGTACCAGTTTTGATGACTACTATAGATTACAATTATCAGTAGGAATGATATTCATATCTTCTTTACACACAAAACATTAAAGAAAGTTATCATTTGTCAGTTTCATGATCAAAGCCCATAATTTTTTCCACAGTGAAGGTTGTTAGTGTTTATCTGTGTTAAACTTAAATTACATGTGAACTTATTACTGCAGGTATTATAAGATTATCGAAGCTGATCACATATTTTTTATTATAAATCGTGAGAGAGCAGGAGTTCAGTTTGATCTTCTGTATGATAGCATTTTTGAGCGGTGCAGAAAGCATGTCGGACAACTCCACCACCATTAGTTCCAAATCACAGCAGCCATTAGGCCATTTGTTCACCATATTTAGTGGAAGCTCAGGAGTTTTAGAGAAGTCTTAATGATATTCAGGCAAAAATGTAAAGGTTTTTGAGTTGAATCTCCTGTGCTTAGTTGCTCTGATGTATTTAGAAAATTATTGATTGTACACTAATTTGTTTTCAATAAACGAAAACTCTAGTTTGATTGCAGCCAATTAATACACAGTTGTTGTATACTCAATATAAGACACAATAATCCGGATCGTTCGGATTTCGTACAGAGTAATTTCTCCGAGGATAGAGGGGGAGGGTATGTGTTATTTGGGACTCATTTTCTAAGATTTGTTTGAGATTATTTTTGTTTTGTTTATTTTATTTTGAAATAAAATATATTTGATGATGATCAATTATTTTTATAAATATTCTAAATATCTAAAAAATATTTTTAAAATAATATGATTTATTTATAAAAATAAAAAATAATCATTTAAAAATATATTAAATAAATATTTTTTTTAAAATAATATCAAAATAAAAATAAAATATAGAAGATTGATCAAAACATGCCCTAAGGGGCTAATTGGGATCATTTTCTTTTATTTATATTTTGATTAGAAATAAAGCATATTTAATAACAATATTTTTCTTATATATATATATATATATATATATATATATATATATATATATATATATATATATATATATATATATATGCTTCTATTTAAAGTTGTCATGTTCAAGAGCATAATTATTCTTTTTTAATTAGTACTAATTTGTATAATACTTTCTTGCTAACTCCTCCAACACGTGTTTCACGTTGAAGAGCCTTCAGAAACTCTTGTGGGTGAGATGACTCACGTGTTGCATAAGTTTTTAATGGTCAAGTCTAGGGAACGGTAAATGATAACTTTCATGTTTCAGCAACTCTTGTGGGTGAGATGACTCACGTGAGGATATCAAACAATATTGAATAATAAAAGTGAATAAATTATTGATATATTTATTAAAATTTAACCACTTAAATTTTATTTTTTTAAAAAAACTTCCTAAAAGTGAATAAATTATATTAGTTTTATTTAAAGATTTATAATGATTTCAATTAAATTCACATGAGTCAATTTATGATCGATTTAATACTAATCAGACGTAAGAAGTGGAAGAATAGTGTTGGTGAAAGGATTTATGATATTCTAAAATATGACTTATTGGATCATAATGATATGCAATTTGATTATTTTAATCATTTTCATGCATTATAATAGTTATGAACTTGATTTTATTTAATTTTTATATCAATTTTCTTCCATTTTACAAAATTTGACTTTTCTTGATGCTTTTTGTATGTAGTTATTATAATTTCGAAGCCGATGATGGGTGAAGGATAGCTTTCATTCATTTTTAAATTTTTTTAAGAGCCTTTTATGGAAAATTTATATTTAATTTTGTAAGTTATTATAGTATGATGTCCTCAATCATTCAATGCTCATGTACACCTCTTAATTAGTTCAATGGATTGTAGCAGAAGACTAGTCTGCCAATACACTCCATAGACAATTAGAATTAACCAAACATAGATGAAATAGTATACCCTAAACATTTCCTTTAAGGGATAGTGATTATTGCATGCTAGAAAATCAGTTGGGATAGAATAAAAGTTTATGTCTTAGTTTTATTGTGGAATCCAAAAACACACACAGATGTTTGAAAAATTAATAGGAAAACTAATTTTACGTGAAAAATCAGAAAGAGGAAAAATCAGCTTAAGAAAATCTTCTATACATTTGCAGAGTACAAAATTTTCTCGATAATGAGATTACAGAATTATATGTGAGAATGGCTCATAATGAGAATCTGAATCGAAAAGCAAAATATATAGTCATCATTAGAATGCTTAATTGGTGAAGAAGTACGGTGAATGGTGTCACCGCACGTGATCGGCCGACGGCAGATGATACGTGGCGGCATGGTCGAGCAATGCGACCGGGCGGTGACCGCAATCTGGTCCGCGATGCCGACCAACTGGATGATAAAATGATGATGGTGTAATGACGGTTCGGCGGTGGTCGGCAGAGAAGAACCGGCAGTTGGCGACCGGCGTCAGCGCGGATGACCGGCCGACGGTTGACGTGATGACCGGTGTAATGACCGACGAGGTTGACAATGCCGGACGGCGGTGGCAGTATTGGCGGCCAACGAAGGTGGTCAAACCGCCGAAAAGCAACACGATTATCTTTGGAGGATTTTCTGCTTTAGAGCTCTCTTCTCTTTAGCTTGCAAGAAGAATGAGCTATTTATAGATTAAGAGGAGTGATATTTGTAAATACATGCAACCAACCACTATCGGATGGCTCAAAATGATTCTTTTGATCATTTGATATATTTTAAGTATTTGAATGCTCAAAAAGTCGTAATTATGAGATCTGCTTGTTAGATCCATTTCGCCAAGACGCCGATTTGACTATAAACACTCCATGTTTAAGGGTTGATTGATAATAAGCGCTGATAGGTTATTCTTGATTCAAAATCGACTTGACATCAAGACGGCTTCGAATTAATAGAATTTCGATTATCACTCATAATATGAGTTTATTTTTGTTATGTGCATGAAGATTTGAGTTGGTAAAGTGAGTGAACTTAATATCTTAGCCTTCGACAAAAATTGCGCACAAAAAAAAAAGAGTTTGAAGGACACTAAAATTTTTATGTGAAAAATCCAAGAAAGAAAAAACCACGGGACTTAGTCCAATTGAAATGATTTCACCATATCAGTGTTTGTTACAATTATTATCATGTCTTTAAAGTTGAAGAAAATAAGCTTACAAGAGTAGGTTTCTGAAAAAAAATATCACGTGATTAGTGACAAAGACTTCATTTGAGGTGGTAGTTGAATGACAACGATCCATTGAAGAACAATTGAGTGATGGTTCAATGGTGGCGATTCGACAGTAGTGGTGTGGTGCGATAGTCAAGTGGCATCGGTGGCAAATGACGATAAACCTACCAACGGTGATCTCACAAAGGTGATTAGATTGTGGTTCATCCGGTCTAATGGCACCGGCAGTGGCACGCTAATCCGGTGATGATGGTGACTGGATGGTGGTCCAGCGGCAACAGCAGAAAGTGATTTAACGACAGTGGCTGGACGATGGTCTGGCTGTGATGGCCAACGGAGATCCAATGTTTGTCAGACGATGGTGACTGACATTAGTGATCGAATGCACGACGATGGTTCGATTATTCTCTAGGATTCTTTAAGCGTTAAAGCTCTCACCCCTCTCCAACTTAGATTCCTTTATGTGAAAAATGAGAGACTATTTATGAATTGACATTCTTTGTAAATATAAAATGAACAACTCAATCGGACTCAAAATGATCCCTTGATCATGATATTTTAAGCATTTAAAAGTCCAAATAAAGTCTAAATAAAGAAATTTTAAGCTCGTTAGATTTGTCTCATCGAAACGCTCATTTTTACTATAAAAATATCATATTTGAAAGCTATTCAGGGATCCAAATGATATCTCAAAATTTTCAATTATATTTTAAGTGATTGATCTAGACTAGTCTAGAAATATGATTAGATTGTTTTTGATACCATCAAGATGTTTATATCGATTTTATGATTGCCAAAAGAGAGTTTGAAAGATCAAGATTTAATTCAAAGAGATATTCAATAACACATACATCAAGATTTGTGCTGGAGCTGAGGAATTTTTTAATGACATATCAACTTTAATTTTAAATGATTGA
Source organism: Cymbidium sinense (assembly GCA_021442155.1). Lineage (NCBI taxonomy): Eukaryota > Viridiplantae > Streptophyta > Magnoliopsida > Asparagales > Orchidaceae > Cymbidium > Cymbidium sinense. Next base: position 253,632,003 of record CM038215.1, on the reverse strand, counting down.
TATTTTTTTATTAGAGCAAGCTCCTATGGGTACATCATAGGAATATCCAAGAAACTTGTTGATTAAGAAGTTTGCTTATGTTCAATTAAGTTAGGGAGGTTTAAGATTTATATAGAAAATTACGGTTATTGCATTTTGGAATATATGTGATAGTAGATAAAAGGTGTTTAACACATTAATTTTTACACAAATCCAATACACATAGACAAATAATAGAAATGTTGTAATAGACATAAGTTTTTACATGCAAAAATTAAAATTCATGTCACGCAAGAGTAGTCAGTCATTGATAACTGATAAGAGAAATGTTGTAAATGATGGAAGATAAGAGGTGATAAAGGTCAATCGATCATAATTGAGCTAGCGAAGTCAGTCATCAGAGGTCAAGCAATTGTAGTCAATCAATGATAGCTGGACGATGGAGGGTGGGCAACTTTAGTTGAGGGATGAAGATTAGGTGACCAAAATTGAGGATCAGAGGATAATCCTCATTGTCAGTTATCAAGGGATAGAAGACAATGAATGCTGAACGACCGAACTAGGTTATTGAAGGTCAGGCGACCATAGTCAATCATTGATTCTCAAGAGATAGAGGACGGGCAATTGTAGTCAAGCAATGGAGATTGAGTGACCAATAGTTAGTCGTCATAAGTTAGGTGACCATAATCAATCATTAGAAGTCGACCAGTCGTGGCCAGGTGTCGGAGAACAGGCAACCATAGTCATTCATTTGAGGACGAGAAGTCATAGTTGAACAATATATATTAGACAGTGGTTGGGCAACAAATGATAAGCAACCATAATTAAGCATTGAAGAATGGGTGACATTGTTGAAGGATAAGAGGCACAGTCAAGTTTTTAGATTGAGTGCTTGGAGTCAGCAAACATACTCAAATAATTAGTCTGGCAACTATAGTTAGGCCCCATAGTCAAAATCTATAATGGAGACTATAATTGGTCGCTGGAGATTGGGTGATCATAGTTAATTGCCAATGGTTGAGTCATTATGTGATGACCGACCGTCTAGTCTAAAGTCGGACGATCATAATTGATTATTGATGCTTGAGTGAATATGATTGGGCAAGAAAAGTAGTGATTAAGAAATTCACTTATATTCTATTTTGATTCGTTGTAGATATTTATACATTTGGCCAGCATTTGGATATTAAGGTATCATAGATACAATTAAATATAACATTGAATTTTTAAGATGCCATTAAATCAAATAAATTGTATTTAATTGATTACATTAATCTTTGGATTACATTGCCACTAAAATAATATTAAAACAAGCAACTGGTTGATTCTTTTGGCTGCTTCATAAAAGTTACCTTGCTATTGCTGTCTCCTTCCCGATGTTTCGATTCATCTTCAAAATTGTCCTGTTCCTGAGCATTTTTTTTCTTTTAGTACGAATTTATATCAACTACCCGACACGTGTTTCGCATTGAAGAACCTTCAGCAAACCTCGTGGCAGAAATGATTCAGAGTTTTTAATGGTCAAAATTTTATATGTTTATTGGCTTATAATGATAAATAAATTTTTTTCTAAAAAAATTTATGATGAGAATAGACCTATTAAAATGTGACAGTTATAAGAAATTAACCTATTTTATCAAAAAATAAATAAATTATAATACTCTTAACAAAAAATAATTTTATAATTTTACAAATGATTTATAATCTCATCAAAACATACTGTTTTGCTTTTCATATCATTATTATATTTTTTATTTGACTATAATTTTATTTAAGAGATTTATATGCATACTTTTCTAAACATTCTAATTTACATATCTAACATTTCAAACTTTTTATTTACTTATCTAACATCTAAACATTTTAAAAACAACTAAAGGATCACGCAAATAGCCATCGTCTAACCTCGTTTCCAGCTTCTCCTGAAGAATAGAACACCTCTTCACATTCTCGCTACTCGCATTGCTTCCCCCAACTGCTCGCCCCTTCAAGCCTCAACCCATCTCTATCTCTCACAATGTCTCTCCCTCCTCTCTCCCCTCCTGCTTGCAAGACCTAGCCATCTAGCCTCGTCAAGCCTAAGTTGCTAATTCCCTGCTTGTCGACTCCTTTCTTTTCTTCTCACCAGTTGCTCTGAGCCTTTTCCTCATCTTTGTAGGATTTCATTTCTCCATGTTTATTGGTGATAACTATAAATCCTCAAAGCCTAAAGTTTAATCTCTCCTTTCTTGTAACTTTTTCATTAGAACTACCAACAATAAGCAGAAAAAAAAAATTTGCAGGTGAAAGTTGTAGTTGACGGGGAGGTTGGCGAGCTTACAAATGGAGATGATGAAGAGGCTCGGAGCACCAGGTAGGGAGAAAAGAGAGGAGACAACAATCAGGAAATTAGTGGTTTGAGCTTGACGAAGCTAGCTGGCGAGGTCTTGCAAACAAGAGGGGAAACTTGATGTAAAATATTGATGTTTTGAAATAGACAAAAACTCTGTTATATTCACATTAATGCCTTTAAAAAAAATCAATTCTACATAATAGATATATATCATTCTGCACAAATAGTTTGAGATATTGAGAATAATGTATTATTTTAAAAGATAAAAATAATATTTTGCAGTAGATTCAAATACTAAAATAATGAAGATTTTTTATAATTATATCTAAATATGACACAGAATAATACACCATTTCGAAAGATAAACATACTATTCTATTATAAATTTAGATATAATAATAAGAAAAAAATTTGAAAGTTTGTGTAGTCTACTTTTTAAAGAAATTTCATTAAGATGTTGGGGTATAAGTTTCCTATAAAGATAATCCTGCAAAGTTAATTACATCTTAAGAGCTCAAATTCTTAAGAATACTCTTAATTAAAATAGGTATAAATATTTTATGATTTATTTAAAATTTATTTTAAGATTGATAATTTGGAACTTCAATTAAGCTTGATTCTATTTAGAAAGTGATCTTTTCAAAGACCAAAAGAAGAAAATTATGGAGCACATGATACTGAGAAGCTCAATGATACCTCAAATTATCTTAAAGTTAGACTTTATATTTTGGTGTGTTGAACATTTTATGTTTCGAGTTGATCATTTTATTAGAAATTGAGGATTTATATTTCACTAGCACAATATTATGAGTTAGCAAAAGAGGTGAGGACTTATGATATAGCCAAATGAAAACTATCAGTCTCGAAACCTAAACTTAGCTTAACACTATCAGTTGTTCGGACCTAATCTAACGATATGTAATTAGGATCTATAGATTTCAAATTCATCTTATGCTGAAACAAGCTTAACTTTATTGGACTTCCAATCTTGCTGAAAAAATTGTCAACTAACTCATTTAATTGCTTTAAAATCATGAGATCTAGTCTGAATGCAAGAAAAGAAAAGTTGATATTAATTAAGAAGATTCTTAAGATTACACTTAGCCACTAAATCTAAGCTAAATGTGGGTATAAAATGTATTGAACTAAATGTATTAATTTATAATTTCTACTTTTATTTTGGACACTTTTGTTCATTTTGAGGCTATAGGGTATGGAGATTACACATATAATACATGAATTTATAAAAATAAAATAAAATAAAAATCAGTAATTTTATTTAAAGGCAGTTTTCCTCTTTGATTAGTGCATTCTTCTTCTCAATGTGTGATATTTTTACCCATTTTAAGGGATTTTTCATGTAAATTTTGGAGTATTCTTTTATGTATTCGTACTTTTTAGTGCATAACTTCTTGTTACATTGTATCCATAAAAATCATTATTTGTAATCCTTATTGCACTTTCACTATTTTATTTTCTAATTAGTGGTCTCAAAACATTATGGTTCTTTACTTGAGTTTTGAATATGATGTTCTAGTTTTAGATTACAACACTAGATTCTCATATGACAAGTAAAGATGTGAGTTATTCTTGCTCATATAAATCTAGATAATGCTTTTTGGGATTTGATTATATGCCTTCAAATTGGTCTTCGGAGAAAAAATAGCATAAGGCTCGAAAATCATTTTTTGTTATTCATCTACATCTCTCAAATCAAATCTTGCAAGATATTCTGAAAGAGAATATTGCTACTGCTCTTTATGCATAGCAAAGACCTTAATAAGTAAATTACATATAAAGCAGCAGCTCTACTCCCACAGTTTGTTGGAAGGTGGTTCTCTAGAAGATCATTTGAATACTTGTGGGCTCCGAAAATTCGCCACCGACCTTTCGAAAAAATGAATTGAAGAGAGTTTGATTTGAAGTGTCAGTGTGATTTTCAAAAGCAAATGGAATAGTAGATAAGATTACCTAGAGATTCATCCCTCATGGTGAGGACTTCAGACTGTTCCAGGTTTCCATGCAAGCCCTATATTAATTACCCCTTTAATAAGTGAGAGAAAACTTTCGATTAAGTCATTAGATCGCTTAATGCGAAGGTATCAACATGTGGAGTTTGAATTTAGATTATGAAATTCATCATTTCAACTTAAACTGATGGTGGGGAATGATGACGCGATAGATCCATGGTTCCGCCATCCGTCCGGGTCCCTATTCTACTTAAGAGATAATCACCAACCCGACCGAATCCCATCTGAATTGAATACGGCCATCCAAGAAATCAGACTTGGGTGATGTTTGTCAAGGAGACAAATTTAAGCTCACCCTGGATGACATTTGTTCCCCATCAAGTATACCCATGATTTCAAAGGCGGCTGAGCATACGCCACTGCTACGGGATCGCATATAATGGAGTCCGGCCAAACCACCGATCAAAGGACTCGGGTCGAATCGCATCATCTATGAAGCCTATCAAAACCACGAGTCGATGACTCGTCCATACATGATCAGAGGAACATACGTAACACGGATTGACCATTTTTTGAGCTAATTTTCTTCACCCACAAATGCATGATGATTGAGTTTTACTTTAAGCTTTTAATGATAGAATTTCATTTAAATATTTTTAGATTGATATTTAATTTGAGTTGATTTGATTTAAAAAATTGATTAATTTGAATATATTTAAGAGCTTCAGATTCTGTCAACTCTATTTTGCTGCTAACAGATGATTAGATCTACTATCACCTAACAGAATCAGTTTATCAAATATTTCAATTATTTAAAATTTTTATAATAGATTTTTAGGTTTTGTTAACCTGCGCACCCAAGACTCTAAAGAACCCAGAAGATCCTGCAATGAATTTAAACATTCATCATGACTCAAGTTTATTTAAGACTTTATATAGTATTTATTTCAATTATGAGATTGAGGGATTTTAATTCCAACTTCATTTATGAATTTTCGGATATTAAAATTTCTTGAAATCTCTACGTACACGCAGGTGTTTATAACTTAACTAATTTTATCTAATTAATGAAATCATTGATTTTGAAAATCATAATTAGAATAAAATTTCTTAATTTTGATTGAAAGAAGCTCATGATTTTGTAGATTTTGATTTAAGATCGCTTCTATTTGCTTACAAGAATCAGAGATCCTGATGACTATTTGAAAGTTTGCAGAAGCTTTGATAAGAATATATTCATTTTAGATATGTGTAATGAATTTATTTTCATTCAAATACTTACATGTATTTTGGAATATTTGATCCAAAGGAGTGACTGCTATAAGATATGTGTGAGGACATACTTCATGCAATTGTATTCATACAAGTTTATATGTATAAAGTTCACCCAAAAAAAAGCTTCAAGCCTCTCTAATTTTATCATTTAAGGTCTTTTCACATTTTCTACAACAAGAATTGCTAGATCTAATTCAGATTCATTTTTAACTTCACAAATTTCCTATTTATTTGAAAATTAAACTTCAAATTTATTGCAAGTTTGTTATGAGTTTAATATTAACTTTCTTAAGTTTCATTTGCATTTAACATAAGTATCCTCATTTGTTTGAACATATTAAGCAACGAATCACCTCTAAGCAATAAATTAAGTGATCAAATTCACCTTCACATAAGACATTTAATAATGTTTATCGGCACGCCCACCCCTCTATTATTACTTTAAGGGTACATGTGAACTCCACATCCCTTTTCATTTTATTTTTTGTTTTAAGACTTTATGCTTCACCATTAATTTAATATCCAATTAATTTTAAATTGAAGTCTTAAAATTTGATAAAACCCTCCCGACTTCACCCTCGTGTAGAGTGCGAGTATTGACTTTCTCGAGGCCCTCATGAGCATAGCAGTGGTGTCTTTGCGACACAATTTTTCATCTGTCATGCCCTCAAAGACGCAGGCCTTCAAACCCGAAGACATGATACAACATTCATTCCCGTTTTTTCCTAAGTCTAGAAATTAGACAAAAATTCAGCAACATTTCATATAAGGGGAGGGACATCTAACAGAGGTTGGCTTACTCGGTACACCCTCATGAGTATAGCCAGTTGTGTCTTGGGACACTGCAACCGATTTTTCATCTTATCGCGCCCCCATGAGCACCATGAGGCCTTCAAACCTGCAAATAAAAACCCGCATGTATATATATATATATATCCACATTCACACATCCTACACGACTCATTTTTCTCGCGCACAGATCAAAGGAACAGATTAAGCATGCCAAAACCAAGAGAAGAACCCCCGTGACGGTGTTCCTCTCCATTCTGTGAAAAGAAGGGGTCAAGGGGAAGACGACGCCAAACCGGAGAAGACCCCTCATGAAGGTGTGTTGCTTCTCGATTTCCGCTTGCAAGGGAAGAAAGAGGGGTTGTTTAGCAGAGGTAGTGGAAATGCTGAAACCTAGAACTTACCTTATGATGTTTCTCAATTTTCGTCATAAGGGAAGAAAGAGGGGTTGGCTGAGAATAAATGAAAACTTAGAGAAGAACTCGCCTCATGACGGTGTTGCTTCTCGGTTTCCGTCATTTCTAAGGGAAGAAAGAGAGGTTGTTTGGTTGCAGGGGTAGTGGAAACACCGAAAACCTAGAGAAGAACCCACCTCATGACGGTGTTGCTTCTCGATTTCTCGTTGTTTATAAGGGAAGAAAGAGGGGCTGTTTAGCTGCAGGATTTGAATAGGATTTAGGTTGGATTTAACTTAAATCCTATCAATTAGTATTTATGCGGTTTGGAGAAAATGGAGGAAGGAAGTGGGTGAAGAAAGAAGAGGAGATCTCGGTGCTTGTAGAAGATGGGTAGGCGGCTAGCAGTAAGGAGAAGTTGTGAAAATCCGTTGAGCACATTCACGATAATGGCGAAAGCAAGTGAGCCGATGTACATGTTGTCATCTGAATTCTCTCTCCTTTATCAGCCTAAGTACTTCTTCCTCCCCAAGTCTCTTTTGCACCTCATATTTTCTTTCTATCTGCCTGTAGGCCTTGATAGGTACTTCTCTTCACGTGCTTTCATCAAATTACTTTGATGTCTGATATGCTCTGCTTGAGTTGTAATACGCCTTTCAATTTCTTGCACAACCTTTTTCAACAAGTATGCTACACGCTGAGGTAATTCCCCATTTATTTCTCTCAATGCTTTCATCAAGAATCTCGTTGGCAATGCTCAAAAGAGATTGTGTTGGAGCATCATCTAAACTGTTCAGTTTCATGATTTCTGAAATCTTAGCAGAAGGAAGTTCAGAAAACTGTCCCCGTTTTAGTTGGAGAACCTCATGGAGTTTTATTCCCAGCATGTTGAGATAAAGCACTAGTTGTATCTGGTGAAACAAGACTTCTCGAGGCATGTTGGAACTTTCTGTGCATAGCTGCAGAGTTCATCTACGTACTTGGTTGCATTATCTGAGGAAGAGTTCGAATCCATTTCGTTGTCACTCAACTCTTCTTTGTAGATATACTCGTCCATCGGCTTCTAGAGACGAACACGGGCGTTGATGAACCAGCTTGAAATCTGACTTCTCGTCAAGCCGGTTTGTCTTGATAACATCAGCTTTTCAGAATCATTTGGGTAGGGATGAAGAAAGTGCTCGAAGAGCCATGCTCGCATAAAGGAAACGAAATTCTCTGGCAAACCTCTCTGGGGCCTCCAAGCATGTTGTGGCATCACTCCAAGCTGCTGCATGGCCCTCTGCTGCCTTAAATGTTGATCAATGTGGCGAAGACGAGAAATTCCACATCCTTTTCCACTTGAGCCATCATGCTCCCCAAGAAGTTTCTGCGAAGAACGAATCTGACCGCCTATGGCATCCCTAAGGCAGCGAAAGTAGCGAGAGATTGTTTGAAGGGCGAGAGCTGTTTAAGGCTTTGCAACACTTCAGCCTGCTATTGCATCAAAAGAAGAATCAACTCTCTGCCTTTCATTGAAGTATCGCTTGTATCTACTATCAATCATCGGAAAAATTATTACGTGCGGAGTCCGGATGCGTCCGGACTCCAATCAAAATTTTTCTTTTTTTTTTAATTTTAAAAAAAGAAAAAAAAATAAAAACGGAGCTTTATGATTGGAGTCCGCACGGTGCAGACTCCGCACGTAATATTTGCTCGAGAAAATATTACGTCCGGAGTCCGCACGTAGCTTTACGTGCGGACTCTACGTGCGGACTCCAATCCACGGACGACGCGAGTCCCGATTTTTTTTCCCGTTTTAGCGATTAACGGAGTAGCAAGATAACGAACGACAATCAGGATTTCCTCACCCGCCCAGAACGCCGATGGCGTATAACGACGTAAATACATTTCCCACCCGCCTGCTCAAAAGCGGAGAAGAAGAACGAAACATTACCGACGTCGACATTCCTCGATCAGCTTTTAGGGCTTACTGACGAAGGATTTTTTCTCGCTTTAGCTTCAATTCCGACGTCCACCTTCTCGCTGATATAGAAATCAAAATCAGAAAGGTACGAGTATTTACACATGCATTCTCAACTTGAATGAATTTAAGCTCGCTCTTCTCACCGTCAGATTGGTCGCTTTTTTATACGTTATTTTGTATAATTTTACCCTCTAGAGACATAACTTTAGCTTTTTTTACCGTTTTCTTAGCTTTTTGAGACATGTTCATCATTATATTTAAATGTAAACAATTTGATGGCGGTTTGGATGGTTTTACGGGTGGTATTTTGCATCTCAGACATGCTTTGGAGCAGTGATCATTTTGACCTTTTTCTCAATTTATTTTGCCTTTTATTGAGATTATGGGCATCTTAAAGGAAGCATTTGATGGTAGTTTGGATCGAGAGGTCAGACTGCACTCGGTACCTCTTTGAGGGTACTGATCATTTTGACCTTTTTTTCCCAATTTATTTTGCCAACTTCTTATAATTATGTTTAGTAGCAAAGGAAGCATTTGGAGATTGTTTGGATGCAGATGGTATTCAGTACTCGGTACCTCTTTAAAGGGTACATCATTTTGACCTTTTTTCCCGCTTTATTTGTCAACTTTATGATTATGAGGCATTGCAAAAGAAGCATTTGAGATTGTTTGGATGGTTTCTGTATTAGATCCAGACTCCTCTTTGGGGTACAACATTTTGACCTTTTTTTCCGCTTTATTTTGCCTGCTTATTGAGATTATGTTGGGCATCTCAATGGAAGTATTTGACGCTTTGGATGGTTTAGGGTTGGTATTTTGATCTCACTCTTGTACCTCTTTGAGGGTAGATCATTTTGACTTTTTTTGCGCTTTATTTTGCACTTCTTATGTTTGCATTCCAAAGGAAGATTTTATGGCAATTTGGATGGTTTCTTTTGCATCAGACTCAGACTTTCTTTGGAGGTATAAATCATTTTGACATTTTTTTTCCGCTTTATTTTGTCAACCTCTTATGATTATGTATGTTTTGCATTGATGGCATTTGGATGGTTTATGGTGGTATGTTGTATATGTACTCTACCTCTTTAGGGTATGATTATTTTGACCTTTTTCACAATTTATTTTGCCAACTTCTTATGATTATGTTTAGGGCATCAAAGGAAGTATTTGGAGATTGTTTGGATAGTTTCTGGGTATTCTCAGATTCTGACTGTACCTCTTTGGAGGATACATCATTTTGATCTTTTTTCTAGTTTATTTTGCCAACTTATGATTATGTTTAGGCATTCTAAAGGAAGCATTTGGATTGTTTGGATGATTTGGGTATTTTTGCAGATTCAGTACCACTTTGGAGGTATAAATCATTTTCACCTTTTTTTTTTTGCTTTATTTTGCCAACTTCTTATGATTATGTTTGTGCATTCCAAAGGAAGCATTTGAGATTGTTTAGATGATTTCAGATTCAGACTGCATTCTCTTTGGAGATATCATTTTGACCTTTTATCCATTTTATTTTGCCAACTTCTTATGATTATATTTATGATTCCAAAGGAAGCATTTTATGGCGCTTTGGATGGTTTATATTTGCATCTGTACGTGTCTTTGAGGGTACAAATCATTTTGACCTTTTTTTCGCTTTATTTTGCCAACCTCTTATGATTATGTATAGGGCATTGCAAAGGATGCATTTGGAGATTGTTTGAATGGTTTCTAGGGGTTTAGTATATACTCGCAGGTACCTCTTGAGGGTACATCATTTTGACCTTTTTTTTCCCGCTTTATTTTGCCAACTTCTATGATTATGTTTGTGGCATTGCAAAGGAAGCATTTGATGACAATTTGGAGATTTTCGGGTTTTGCATTCAGACTGTGCCTCTTTGAGGGTGACGATCATTTTGACCTTTTTTTCGCTTTATTTTGCCAACTTTATGATTATGTTTGAGGCATTCAATGGAAGCATTTGATGATTTGGATGATTTCGATATTTTGTATCATTCGTATCTCTTTGGAGGATAGATCATTTGACCTTTTTTTCTAGTTTATTTTGCCAACTTCTTATGATTATGTTTAGGCATTCTAAAGGAAGCATTTGGAGATTGTTTGGATGATGGTATTTTATCTATTCTGACTGCCACTTTGGAGGGATAGATCATTTTTGACCTTTTTTTCCGTTTATTTTGCCAACTTCTTATGATTATGTTTAGGGCAAGCATTTTATGGCTTAGATGATTTCTGGGCTATTTTGATTCAGATTGTGTACCTCTGGAGGTGATCATTTTGACTTTTTTTTTTCCATTTATTTTGCCAACCTCTTATGATCATGTATAGGGCATTGCAAAGGAAGCATTTGACTAGCTTGGATGGTTTCGGGGTTTAGATCTCAGACTGTGTACCTCTTTGGAGGGAACAGATCATTTTTGAACTTTTTTTCCCAGTTTATTTTGCCAACTTCTTATGATTATGTTTAAGACATCTCAATGGAAGCATTTGATGACAGTTTGGAGGTTTTCTGGGTGATATTTTGCATCTGTACTCTTTGTACTTCTTTAGACGGTACAGATCATTTTTGACCTTTTTTTTCCAGTTTATTTTGCCAACTTCTTATGATTATATTTAGGGCATTGCAATGGAAGCATTTGGAGATTGTTTGGATGATTTCTGGGTGATATTTTGCATCTTTACTCTATATGCCTCTTTGGAGGATACAGATCATTTTTGACCTTTTTTTTCCAGTTTATTTTGCCAATTTCTTATGATTATGTTTAGGGCATTCCAAAGGAAGCATTTTATGGCAGTTTGGATGGTTTCTGGGGCTATTTTGTATCACTCAAACCTCTTTGAGGGTATAGATCATTTTTACCTTTTTTCCATTTTATTTTGCCAACCTCTTATGATCATGTATGGGGCAGCAGAAAGCATTTGAAGCTTTGGATTATTTCGGGGTTTAGTGCATTCAGATTTGGTACCTCTATGGAGGGTACAGATCATTTTTGAACTTTTTTTTCAGTTTATTTTGCCAACTTTTTAAGATTATGTTTAAGACATCTCAATGAAAGCATTTGATAGCAGTTTGAAAGTTTTCTGGGTGGTATTTTGCATCTGTACTTTGTGTACCTCTTTGGAGGTGCATCATTTTAACCCTTTTTTCGCTTAATTTTGCCAACTTCTTATGATTATATATATAGCATTGCAATAAAGCATTTGGAGATTGTTTGGATGGTTGAGTGATATTTTGCATCTATCAGATATCTCTTTGAGGGTACAATCATTTTGACCTTTTTTCCAGTTTATTTTGCCAACTTCTTTGATTATATTTAAGATATCTTAATGGAAGCATTTGATGACAATTTGGATGATTTGCCAGATTCTGTGACTGCATATAATTTTATAAAAGCATCATTTTTGACCTTTTTTTTTTTATTATTTTGCCAACCTCTTATAATATATGTATGTAGCATTCCAAATGGAAGATTTCAGACTGTGGATAATTTCTGGTGATATTTTGCATCTGATACCCTTTGAAGCATCATTTTCACTCACGATTCCATTTTTCTTTTGAAGTTTATGTCGAAAAGGATAACTTGAGGTGCCTACCACTGTAGAAATGTGTTCGATAATATTACAAAGACGCATCATGAAGCCACCGACATTTTAAAGAGGCTTCATCTCCATCAATCAGGGAATTAAGCAAGCACTCGCCATTAAATCAATCCGTCTTGGCTGGACATAGAAAAGCAAGTTTCTGGTCAAGGGGCAAGACATTCCTTTCACCCTCATTGATGAGGGATGCCAAACAGAGGGAAGGTTGTATGGCGAAATCATCACTGCTTAGTTCCTCTGACTACAAAGAATCACTGAAATTATGGCTCTGCCCGCCATACGTATATAACGCTTTCCACAAATCTATTTTTGTATCACACCAATGTGTAATGAAATTGATTGTTTACCCGATGATAGATGATTTGATGAATCACAAGCGGTCTTTCGGGACTTCCCAATTTGTTATTTGATCAGTTATCTGTAATTGGCGGGAGCCTGGCAATGAGCTGGCTTTGTCACTCTTCCTCACGGTATGTTTTATATCTCTATTGTGGTAATTTAATGTCTTGAAGTTTATCGCTATATTGTAGATATGGGCGGTTGAGCAACATAAGTACATCATAAGCCACCATCATCAACCCCTGCAAAAGTATCTTTGCGATGGCAAAAATAGAGTTTCCAAAAATGCTTTCACTGGTTTGGGAGGACGCCAGGTGATATATAATAATATCACTTCATATAAGAATGAATTTATTTATATTTTATGTCTTCAAAATTTTTTATCCAGTTACTGCAATGCTTACTTCATTCTGAGAAGGAGAGAACCTCCTGCCAAGTCCCTCAACACCATACATGTGGGAGTCATAGTAGTCCCATTTTAAGTCCAATTATGTGCCCACCACTTCTCCTTATGTCTCTCCTCGATATTCTCCCCTGCCTAGGTTTCAGCTTCCTTCACTACCCCACGACTTGCATGGAGAGGATACTGGGTTCAAGGACTGAAGAGAGATCGCCTTCCTACAACAACTTGAGAGGATGGATGGGCTGATTGTCAGCTGCCATCGAGCCAAAGGTCCCACCACCCCAAATGCAGGGGAGGTTCCTGGGGTCACCATAGGGGAAACTCTTCAGGAGGCTACCCGAGAGTCTCCTGAGGTACCCATGGGAGGCTACCACGGGTACACAAAGACTGAGAGGGCACCACAGAGGAAGCTCTGAGGCTACCACAGAGCCTCCCTGTGGAGTCGATACTCTGGAAAATGGAAGTAATCGCAGAGAAGTTATTGTGTACCACCACACATGACGTATGCTTCTAAACCGTGAATTATCGTGGTGTTAAAGCTCGCGCTAAGAAAGAGGAAAGCTATTTCTTCCCCACAGCGCTTTACACTTACGTGAAGTCTCGAGTAATAAGTGATGGTGGCCTCCAAGATGAGTCTACAATGTATTAAGTTATTTTTTCTTTTGAATTTGAGATAAAAATATATTTCACAAATTTTTTTATAGTCTAAAGATGAGCCAATAAAGGTTTGATGACCCACGACTACTATCGTTGCGGATGGAGGAGCATCAATCAGGCTGCATCATCTCAAGAGACGATCATTTTATTCATAGTGGAATGTATCTCTTCATCTTAGCACATTAGTAATTTGTGCGGGCATCAGAGGCCATGTTGTTGAGTTCTCATCGAGCTTTTTTTTTACTGGCGATGCTCGATCTTATTGACACGTCATGCTCCCGGTTGAGGACAAGTAGTCAAGCCTGTCGGGTCCTTCATCGTAAAATAACCTATTCATTTGAGATCACTTTAAAATATTTATCACTTGCGGGGGTGATACGGTTTGGGAATATCATTATTACGAGGCGGTCGATGAGTTCTTTGACGGATCAATATCTCGGATACACATTGATGCCTTAGCCTTCTTCTTGGCCAGAAGTACTTTTCGCGGGTATGTCCCTATTTGTACATTTCATGCTTGCATTGGGTATGTTACCCCAGAATGTTATATTACGATTGATTCTTGTTTGTTTAGATAAAAGCTATAATGTGTAATCGTTCTCTTCTTTTTGTATGCGTACGGCCAAGATGGAAAGCAAAATGTTCATCACAAATGTGACGGTGTGTGAGAGTTAATCTTCTTGCGGTTATAGATAATCTGGACACTCTGACATATTAAGTCGAGGCAGTATTTTATGACTTGACCAACCCATAGAGCATTCTTCACGAGATTGTAGAAGCTTTCAAATTTGGTTCTTCTTAACTATTTTTTTCTGGTCCAACTTATTGAGATTTTGTTACATTTAGATCAAATTACTTGTTGAAGATGGCGGGAGCTTTTTGATCGAGGAAATGGCCAATCATAGTGAGTGGGATACAGTCAAGAAAATAGTGTCATTGAATGTTTGTCACCAAATACATGGAAGCGTCAATAAACCTCCGGTGGATTGGGTAGACCAACGGATTGAAAGAAAATGAATATATTTAGGTTAAACTACGCTACATTTGTTTGGGACTTAAAATCAAAGTGAGAACAATATTATTTTGTTTGATATAGGATTTTATTTAATGCATCTGTTAGTGGCTTTAACATTTTTTTGTTGAAGTGCATGGACTGGGATGATATTTTACTCCTTTTTTAACTTCTCTTCTCTCATCATATTGTTTGATTTCGATATCTTACTCTGGGTTGATATTTGGGGGCTATACTCTTCAATGAAATCTACATTTAAAATCATTTTTTATGGTATGATCATTTTGTTATGGAATGTAAGTTAATGCTTACATAAAAAATAATTCTGCATAATGCATAAAACTAATGCAAAATTAATTAGTGATTGCCATTAGGGATTATGTTTTTTAAAAGTTTATTGTAAAATTACATTTGGTGTAAGTAAATTTTGATTGTAAAATCATGATATTCTTACAGTTTTAATTTTGACATGTATTGAAATAAAGAAAAATTAGCTCATGGAGTAAGTAATTTTGATTGTAAATTTTGATTTTAAAATTTTTGATTGTAAATTTTGATTGTTATGTTTTCTTATTATGAAAGCATTGAAAAGATTAGCATTGTATTCTTAGTATGCTCATGAGTGAAATGAAGTTGATATTAACAACCTTATGAGATGACATTTATTTAGATGAAACAAAAAAAAATAGTTGAATTTTAAATTATTTATAAGTGTGGCTTATTAAAGTATGGATAACTTTAATATTTAATTATATAATAATTATTTTCAATTCTTGAATTTTGTAAAATAATAGATTAAGGGGCTTTAAATTGTCCATGAAAGGTAAAAAATGATATTAAAGAGTGCAGTTGTAAAAATCATTTTGAAATCAAATCAACAAATGCATTGAGATGTTTATAATCATGATAAAAAAATAAATGAAAAAAGGTTGAAAATATTGTTTTGAAAGAAATTTAATGATAAATTTTTTTATAATATAAATGCTTCCTTTGGAATTTTAAAATTTAAGAGTAAAAAATAAAGAAAAAGTCAAAATGATGTACCCTCAAAGAGTAGATTGATGCATATCAGAACCATCAAATAATGCTTTATTATCTTAAACATAATCATAAGAAATGCAAAATAAATTGCAAAAAGGTTAATGTATGCATCAAAGAGAGTCTGAGATGTAAAATATAATAATAGCGCCTCAAATAATTCATGAGCATATATAATCTCGTAATTAAATAAAGCGGAAAAAGATCAAAATGATCGGTACCTCAAAAGATACAGTGATGCAAATACCACAAAATCATCAGCGCCAAAATGCTTCCTTTGGAATGCCTAAACATAATCATGAGGTTGGCAAAATAAAGGAAAAAAAAGTCAAAATGATCTGTACCCTCAAAGAATACAAAAAATCAATTCATTTAAATATGCATAATAAAATCTTAATTGTCTTAACATATGCAAAAAGTAAAAAAATAAAGGTCATAATGTACCCTCAAAGAACTGAGTACTGAATACCACCAAAAAACCATCAAGCCATCAAATGCTTCCATTGGAATGCCATAAACATATCATAAAGTTGGAAAAAAAAGCGAAAAAGGTCAAAATGATTTGTACCCTCAAAGAGATACCTGAATCGATGCAAAATACCAATATCAAATGCTTTCTTGGAATGCTAAATATAATCGTAAGGCAAAATAAAGCGGAAAAAAAGGTCAAAAAATATGCGTACCCTCAAAGAGGTACCGAGTCTGAATGAAAAATCACCAAAACCACATCAAATGCTTCCATTGATATGCCCAAACATAATCATAAGAAGTGGCAAAATAAAGAAAAAAAGGTCAAAAATAATGTACCCTCAAGAATGATCTGGTACTAAATACCTTCCATCCAATGCCATCAAATGCCTTTATAATGCCTAAACATAATCATAAAGAAATAAATTGAAAAAAGGTCAAAATGATGTACCCTCAAAGAGGTACAGTCTGATCAAAATACCCGAAACCATCAAAGCGCCATCTGCTTCCTTTGAGATGACTAAACATAATCATAAGAAGTTGGTAAAATAAAGCTGAAAAAAATAAAATGAGAATTTGCAGTCTGATGCAAAATACCACCAAAATCATCCGATGCGCCTGGAATCTAAACATAATCATAAGAGTTGGCAAAATAAACGAAAAAGGTCAAAAAATGATCACTCAAAAGGTACCAAATCTGATCAAATCACAGAAATCCATCAAGCGCCATCAATGCTTTTCTTGAGATGCTAAACATAATCATAAAAAGTAAGCAAAATAAAGCGAAAAAAAGGTCAAAATAATGTACCCTCAAAAGAGTCTGATGCAAAAATCACCCAAAAAAACCATCAAATTATCTATGCTTCCTTTGAATACATAATCATAATCGTAAGAGTTGGCAAAATAAAGCGAAAAAAAAAGGTCAAAATGATCACCCTCCAAAGAGGTACATACCACATCCCCTCTCAAATGCTTCCATTGAGATGTCAACGTAATCATAAAGGAAAAAGTCAAAATAATCATACCCTCAGGTACCTGATCTGAGATACTAAAATCATGACAAATGATCAAATGCTTCCTTTGGAATGTAAACATAAGTGAAAATAAATAAAAAGGTCAAAAATGATCGCCTCAAAGAGGTACAGAATCTGAATCTCAAATCATCCTCAATGCTTCCATTGAGATGCTATAATCATAAGAAGTGGCAAAATAAAAGGAAAAAAATAATTTATACCCTCAAGAGGTACCTGAGTAAATCTGTCAAACCATCAAAATCATGAATATAAACATAATCATAAGAGTTGGCAAAATAAATTGAAAAGGTTAAAATGATCAAAAAGAAAATACACTGTCTAAATCATCAAGCCATCAATGCTTGGATAATAATCATAAGAAAAAATAAACTGAAAAGGTCAAAAAAATATGTACCCTCAAAGTACAGTCTGAGATGCAAATACCACCAAAAAAAAAGAATGCTTTCCTTTGGAATGCCTAAACATAATCATAAGAGTTGGCAAAATAAAGCTGGAAAAAAAAGGTCAAAATGATCTCAAATAGGTACAGTCTGAGATGCAAAATACCACAAACCTCAAACGCCAAATGCTTCCATTTGATTTAAACATAATCTCGTAAAGTAAAAAATAAAGCGCAAAAAAGTCAAAATAATCGTACCCTCAAAGAGGTACAGTATAAAATCAAATCAAAACCATTAAGCCATCAAATGCTTCCTTTGGAATGCTAAACGTATCATAAGAGGGTTGAAATAATTTGGAAAAAGGTTAAAATGATGTACCTCAAAGGTACAGTACAATCTGAATACCAGAAACCATCAACAATCTCAAATGCTTCCCGAATGCTTAAACATAATCATAAAGTTGGCAAAATAAATGGAAAAAAAAAGTCAAAATGATCATACACTCAAAGAGGTGTAAATCTGAATATAAAACACCAAACCATCAAACAATCTATCCTTTAAATTACTAAATATAATCATGAAGTTGACAAAATAAAAGCGAAAAAAAAGGTCAAATGATCTCCAAGAGATATCAGAATACAGTCTACAAATACCAGAAATCATCCAAAACGATCTGCTTCCTTTGAGATGCCAACATAATCTCAATAAAAGCAAAATGGCGAAAAAGTTAAAATGATCACGTAACATTATTTCTAGAATCGAAGCTGAATAAAGGCAATAAGCGATCATTATTTATTACACATATTTATTAAGTCAATGATTTGTCTCGAGGGGATTACTCGATCACTATTGCTTAAAGAGCTACAAACAGACCATTAGAGAGAAGAATGTATAGTCGAAGAACACAAAATTGGATAATGTCATGCATCAAAATGTTTTCCTGAAATAATATCCATCATTTAGTGTACCCGTAGTGATTGATTGTGGAGAGAGTTAAATTCTGCATGTAGAATATTGTATTAGTTGATGATTTCTTACGATCGATGTGTGATATTAAATGCGCTCGAAAAACACTCGGCATATAGAAAGGTGATGACTTGTGAGAAACACGTTACACTATCGGTGTACTTTGGTTTTACGCAAAAAAAAAAAAGTAGAAGGGTTTGAAGATTAACAATGATATTTAAAATACCAAAAATAATATAGATAGAAAATTACTCTTGGCTTTCTTGGATCTCTCTCAATATCCTTAAGCCTTGAGTTGGAAAACCTCTTTGGACTTTGCTTAAGCGGATCTTTTAAGATGTCTTTTCCATCTGTTGTGGTTGACTTCTTCTTCTTTTTGTCGGTGGAGGAGAATTCCCTTATTATAAGTCGACATCATCATATAATTTTTTTTAGGGATCGAGCATATATTTCTCGCGTCTCTTGTGCGATGCTTATTTGATATGCATATGCTCGACTTATGTGGTTCAGAAAATAATGCGAAGCGTTTCCATCATGCTTGCCACATCTCTTAATTTTACGGTATGCCTTATCGATGTAAAATATCCCTCTTTTCTCACGGTAGACCATGCATGAGAAGATACTTGTCGATCGCACAACATCTTTCACGGTAAGAACTCTACGTCTGATGGGCCTAAGTAATCCCATCATTTCAAATTTTTGGCAGTCTGAGTTACTTAGGGGTAGTCTATGAAATGGGGTCATGTATTTTGGATCGTTTTTTCTCTAAGTTTTTCACCAAATACATGGTGTCATTATCCGACTTAGATACAGCCTCCAACTCCATGCAAAATTCTCTTCAAACATAGTGTAAACCTTTCTTGTATAAAACATAGCATTGTTTTAGAATTGACCGGTCTTAACAACAGAACAATCGATGCTACACTTGAAGTCTTCATGTTCATTCATACCATGTATCCATAACCTTTTCCAACCCCAAGAAACAGTGAGAACTTGTTGGTTTTGATATTCCGTGACATACATTGTTCGTGGACTCACTACGTTGCTTGACAAGATGCCCATGCAATGAGTCCTGTCAATGTAGTGGACCACTTGGATCTAATTTTATAAAGCTCGCATACCAAGCATGATCATGCAAATTTCCTTCTTCTAGCATGCCAAGCCTCTTTAAACTCTTCCTCCGAGTCACACTTACTCATGCATTTATAAAATAGCCTTGTACTATCTTATTACTATTAAAGCAATGAACCTTGAAGGAGCTTTCTGAAATATGCCATCGGCACAACCTATGATGAGTATGCTACAATTTCAATAACTCGCCATAGCCTAATTTTGATCAGTGAATATTATAGATGTCTATCATTCATCAACGTAAGAAATGTTTGGAATAGAGAATGACTCAATTGTCTCTTCCGAAAAAGGCTACCCAAATAATACATTTTGCCGCTGATGATTCACTCCAACAAGAGGGGCACAAACGAGATTATATTTATCGAGTGATATATCAAAAATTATCACATCCCCAAAACAATCATATTCTATCCTGGACATGCCATTACTAAAAAAAAAACTTACTAAGCAATCCGACTCATCAACTTGTACATCCCATGCAAACATCCCATCCGCTGCTTGCTTTTCCTTAAACAATCTTAATGCATTATCACCATTCGCAATCCTCGATTTTTCTCTTTCAATAAAATTGAAAGCATCTCTTTTGTAAACCCGATATTCTACGCCGCCAACTTCTCGCTAGATAGCAATGCATCGCTTGCTCTACCATCATTCATTGTCTTTAACACGACTTTTCTCATCGCTAATGCATCTGTGATCTCGAGAAGATGTAGTCGAGCTCGCCAAAGAATGATTATGACTTTCTATATTTTTAATCGCCTAATTCTCCAAATCAACAGAGAATCTAATCATTGGACAAACGCTTGTATCAACTTCGAATTTTGTTAAGTCATCAGATCGCATTCTTCCACCAGCTCATAAAAATCTTTTGATTTCAAATTTTGAGTTTGTCCCAAGAACAGTATGGTCCTTCCAACACCGAAGCCAACTTGATGCATAATAATTACAAGGCATACGCCCGCTTTCATTCAATAACAGTGGTGCAAGGAGTTTTCTTTGGGTCATTAGACATCACTTACATCGACGCCATTATCATTGACTGCCAAACATACAAAAATATGTTAAAAATATAAATGCAAAATACCACCAGAAACCATCCAAACTGCCTCAAAATGCTTCCATTGGAATGCCCTAAACATAATCATAAGAAATAGGCAAAATAAACTGGAAAAAAAGGGTCAAAAATAATCTGTACCCTCCAAAGAGATACACAGAGTACAGATGCAAAATATCAACCCTAAACCATCCAAACTGCCATCAAATGCTTCCATTGAGATGCCCTAAATATAATCTCAATAAATAGATAAAATAAACTGGAAAAAAAGGTTAAAAATGATTTGTACCCTCCAAAGAGGTACAGTACGATGCAAAAATACCACCCAAACCATCCAAACAATCTCCAAATGCTTCCTAATGCCCTAAACATAATCAAGAAGTTGGCAAAATAAACTGGAAAAAAGGTCAAAATGATATACCTCCAAAGAGGTAGTAGTACATGCAAATACCACCCAAACCATCCAAATAATCTCCAAATGCTTCCTTTGAATGCCCTAAACATAATCATAAGAAGTTGGCAAAATAAACTGGAAACAAAGGTCAAAATAATCTACCTCCAAAGAGGTACAGAATAAATGCAATACCACTAAACCATCCAAACAACCATAAAATGCTTCCTTTGGAATGCCCTAAACATAATCATAAGAGTTGGCAAAATAAACTGGAAAAAAGGTCAAAATGATCTCATTCCTCCAAAGAGGTACAAAGTAATGATGTAATACCACCCAAAACCATCCAAACAATCTCCAAATACTTCCTTACAATGCCCTAAACATAATCATAAGAAGTTGGCAAAATAAACTGAAAAAAAGGTCAAAATGATCTCAGACCTCCAAAGAGGTACACAGAGTACAGATGCAGAATAACACCCAGAAACCATCCAAACAATCTCCAAATGCATCCTTTGCAATGCCCTAAACATAATCATAAGAAGTTGGCAAAATAAACCGAGAAAAAGGTCAAAATAATACCTCCAAAGAGGTACACAGAGTACAGATGCACTAAACCCCCCAGAAATCATCCAAACTGCTATAAAATGCTTCCTTTGGAATGTCCTAAACATAATCATAAGAGGTTGGCAAAATAAACTGGAAAAAAAAGGTCAAAAATGATCTGTACCCTCCAAAGAGGTACACAGAGTACAGATGCAAAATACCACCCAGAAACTATCCAAACAATCTCTAAATGCTTCCATTGTAATGCCCTATACATAATCATAAGAAGTTGGCAAAATTAAGAAAAAAAGGTCAAAATAATCGCACTCCAAAGAGGTACAGTAGTATGCACTAAACCCCAAACCATCCAAATCCATCAAATGCTTCCTTGTAATGCCCTAAACATAATCATAAGAAGTTGGCAAAATAAATTGGGAAAAAAGGTCAAAATAATCATCTCCAAAGAGGTACACGATGCACTAAACCCCTAAACCATCCAAACCGCCATCAAATGCTTCCAATGCCCTAAACATAATCATAAGAAGAAGTAAAATAAATTGAGAAAAAAGGTCAAAATAATCTGCACTCCAAAGAGGTACATACAGTACGATGAAAAACCTCCCAAATCATCCAAACCGCTTCAAATGCTTCCTTGCAATGCCCTAAACATAATCATAAGATGTTGGCAAAATAAACTGGGAAAAAGGTCAATAATCTGTTCCTCCAAAGAGGTACAGAGTACGATGCACTAAACCAAACCCTCCAAACCGCCATCAAATGCTTCCTTGAATGCCCTAAACATAATCATAAGTTGGCAAAATAAACTGGAAAAGGTCAAAATAATCAGTAATTCTCCAAAGAGGTACACAGAGTACGATGCACTAAACCCCTAAAACCATCCAAATAAAATGCTTCCTTTGAATGCCCTAAACATAATCAAAAGCATCCAAATTGCTTTAATTGGATGTATGAACATATTCTCTCGCAAAAGAATATCACTAACAAACCAGAAAAAAATGCACGAGAAGCATTAGATGAATTTCTATTTAATACATCCTCGCCTAAATTGTTATTTCCTCAACGCTTCTCCATCTTCATGGTTCTTTTGTAAAAGGAAATGAGATTTTCTATTTCTCTTCTAAGCTCATTTTGCTGAAAAACTAACCCTAAACCCTAAATCTGATATATATTTCTTTAAATTCCTCCCGCATTCCAACGACGCTAGGGAGGGTCGCTGGGAAATGTATTTACTTAATACCCCATCGACGTTGCTGGCCGCTGGGGAAATGTCTTTACCCGTTATCTTCCTGCTAATCGCTAAAACGGAAAAAATCGGACACGCTGGCCGTGGATTGAGTCCGCACGAAGCCACGACCGGACATAATATTTTCTCAACTCGAGGGAGAATCGAAGAAGGAAAGGGAACGGCTTGCGGCGTGAGGAGAACATGCTGGAGGCTCGTGCCGGGTTGTTTGAGAGGGATCCGAGATGGGATTGGGTCATTTGAAACTTAGGGTAATTTAGGGTTGATGAAGGTCAATTTCACAAAATACTAATCACCGCTGACCGCCGACATTCGCATAAACTCGTCCAATGAATAATCTTACTTGATAGATTTTGCCATTTCGAAGCTAACGACGCAATCAATTTTGCGAACGGAGGTCGTTTGGCTTGAGTCGGCGCTTCCTGATCTCGATATGTGTGTGGGCGTGTTGACGACTCGGTCATTTACTCGGTTGATCATCAAGTCGTGCAATATTTATATTCTGATCAGTTTCGACATTCTGAATGCGATTGCTAAGTCCATTCATCGATCAAAGGTCAATTGGGTTGAATTTGGTGACGTCCAGTGCATTTCAATCTCGATTTGTGCACTGTCACTTTCGATCATTCGACATTTGCACAGACTCGTCCGAATTTAGCTTGAACAGTCTCATTTGATAGTTTTCGATATTTCAAAGTTAACGGTGTGATCAATTTTATGAATGAAGGTCATTCGGACATCGTCGCAATTTTCCGACTCCAATATGCGCGTCGACACATTGATAACTCAATCACTTAATCGATTAATCGTTAGATTTTGCAATATTTATATTCCGATCAATTTTGACGCTCAACGTGGTTCGTTTCGTTGATCGGAGGTCGCTTCACCATTTTCAATGACGCCCTGTATTTTGAGCTCAATTATGATTATCACCTCCAAAGTTAATTTGTTGACTTGACTTATGACACATATATGGAGGTCAATAATACTTTAAAAAAAAATCATCTCAAATCTTGAGACAATTAAAGTTAAGTGTGCTCAGAAAAATTTTGGGTTAATACTCTTTATTCATTGCCTTCCTCAAATTCAATCTTTAGAGACAATATCGTTTATTGTCAAAACTCATTGACATTAAATGAGGTGTATCAGAACTTGTTTTTCAAGAAGTTAAAATATCTAATTATTGGATCTAAATCATAAGGAGGTCTTCTTGTTTACTGGAGAACTCATAAGTCGAGTTTTAGCAGTGAAAAGTCAAGAAGATCTAATACTAGTAATAAGGAAAAAGTTTATCGATACTATAAAAAGAAGCAACACAATAAATCTAAGTGCTTTAAGTTAGAAAATAAGAAAAGTTATAACCAATCAGAAAGAAAAATATATGATGAAGTTTACTTTATGGAAGATCTTTATGAAGATGATCTTCTTATTGTTAGTACCAGTGCTATGAAAATCGAATCAGATTGGTAGGTCATATTGGTATGTGACGTGTAAAAGCATTCATTGAAAAATCGATTCACATTGAACAAATCGAGGAGTTTACCGTTGAATCACGATTTTAAGAATTGAACCAGTCTCGATCTTAAGAAACTAGTCGATTAAATTAAATCTCTTTTAATCACTATTTTATATTATTTAATCAAATAATAAAAAAATAATTAAATTTATATTAAATTTTAATAGTAATTTTTAATTATTTAAATTTAATTATTTTTATAAATTTTAAAAATTTTATTTTATTAATATGAATGTAACTAAATTAATGTATAATATAATCACCATGCAACCATTCAATTAATTTACAAGGTTACCCTTTGAAGCTCTTTTTTTATATATAAAGAATACAACACCTATTCATCTTTATGATTTGAGACTAAAGAATGAGAATAAAGAGTGCAATTATGTTTTAATTTTGAGAATAGTAAAAAGCTTTGACATATAATAACATAAGAACAACATTTAAAATTTTAACTTTATATTATTATTACAAATTATATTTTATAATATAAAAAAGTTATTTAAAAATATATTTTGATATACTATATTTTTTATAATAATATTTTATATACTATATTTATTATGTTAGCTATATTTTATAAAATTTTTAAAAATAATTTTTATATTTTTATTACAAAATTTATTTTTATAATAATATTTACATATTATATTTTTACATTAGATATATTTTATAAAGTTTTTTATATAATTTTTATATTTTAATTTATATAGTTTTAATATAAACTATAATTTTTTTAAAAATTATATTTTTATTATATTTTATACTGATTTCATAAACTTATATAATAATTTTTTTTATATATTTAATACACTTATCTAAAGTTATAATACATAATAATTATAACTTAATGAGCTTTATATCAATCTTTAAAATTATAATTACTAGTAATATTATTTATATATTTCTATTTATTTTTATTATATTTAAATCATTGTATAATTTAATTAGATATAAATTTAATTATTTTAATATTTATTACATCATACAGTTCAACTCCCAGTTCAACCCTCAATGAACTACAGATCCTTGAACCTCTCATTCTTTTGGATATATATCCGGTCCGATTTTCACAACGTTGGTTAGTACTAACGGCTGTAAGACCCATAAGGATTAGATGCTCAATTCTAGCTATTCATTTCATGTGTCCCCACCAGGATTAGTTTTCAACATATGAAATTGTGACTGCATGCAAGGTATTTATGAGAATTAATGCATTTTGTAAATGCTTAATGGTGCCATCAAGGCTTTGGGTGATATTAGGCATATCTCATATTTGAAGAGAAGTTTCAATTTTTTAAGTGCCCTTGATGCCAAGGGATACATGTATACCTATGAAGGCGGGGTCTTCATGATTAGTAGAGGTAACATTTTTGAGATAATGGGACAGAGGGAGTCCACCGATTTATTTACCTTAGGTAGTATAGTCATTGAAAATGTCATGCTTTCCACTAAAGGTGAAACTACTTAATTGTGGCACATACGCCATGGGCATTTGAAGAAGAAAGATTTAATTGAGTTTTATATAACTTTTTCTCATGGGTAGAATACTAAAAGTTTGAAGATCTATCAGCACCATTTCTCGGAGAAGTGGGTTGGATTCATATCTATGGGTGGCATTCATGGTATAAAAGGAGCCCTTGTTTGTGCTTGATCTAATATAATTGGACGGTTCAAAGGATGTTCACTTTTTATTGCCAAATCTAGATATTGCTTAGATTATGTACATATTGGTTACTAATTCTTCATAGCTTTGTGGAACATGAGAGATTATTATATCAAAGACTATGTATTTTTCAA
This sequence comes from Cymbidium sinense, assembly GCA_021442155.1. Taxonomy (NCBI): domain Eukaryota; kingdom Viridiplantae; phylum Streptophyta; class Magnoliopsida; order Asparagales; family Orchidaceae; genus Cymbidium; species Cymbidium sinense. Next base: position 253,605,701 of record CM038215.1, on the reverse strand, counting down.
TCTGAAAATTTGTGGCAAGGTGAAGATTGTTAAATTTATGAGTCTCACTCGTCTTAGTAGGAAAATATAAGCACGCGGATTAAAGATTTTTACCATTAGATTGATTTTATTATAGCCTTTAGCTTAGAATCTGTGTACTCTTGGTTTAGTTGAAAAATATAAGCAAACGAATTAATTATCTCTATCATTAGATTAATTTTATTATAGCCTTTAGATTGTAATCCATGTGTTCATACATTATTGATCTTTTTTTTTAATATTTTTTTATAAGAGATCTTACAAAACTCTATAAATATCTCCTCAATTGGTATAAAGAACTAAACTCCTTTGTGAGATTTTGTAGTGAGAGTATGAGATTTTTTTTTATCTTTAAAAGAGTTAAATTTTTTTTTTTTTGGTTCATTTTTGAGACAGATTCTCTTTTTTTTTTTATAATCCCTCTTTAATTAGTATATTCTTCTTATGTGCTCGTGATTTTTACCTTTTCTATGAGATTTTCAACGAAAATCTAGTGGGTTCCTTTTTTGTGTTCGTACATTTTTGGTGGCTCTTCTTGTTTTGTTGCATCTCCAATAAGCATTATTCCTGATCTTGATTGTGCTTCTCCTCTCTTATTTTCCAATTAAACTCATTTCATGTAAGTTTAATCCAATAAAGCTTCTAATGATCATTAAAGAAGGTTCACCCAAATTTAATACTAATTAGATTCATGTTAATAGATATTAATCATTATAGATCACTTATGGGTCAATGAGCTGTTCAAGTTTGAAGCTGTTTCTGTTTAAATTCAACTTATATGATTCATTATTAAAAAAATTTTGATTAATTTTGAATTTCAAATTGATTTGATCTTAATAGAATTTTAATTCAACTTGATCTTAAAAGGGTGCAATTTTGAAAAAAAAATTTCAGCAACCTTTTTATGAAAAAATTATATCAATCATTCAATACTCACGTGGATCTTTGAAATAGTCCAATTGATTATAGCGAAGGACTAGTCAGCCAATACGCTTTATAAACTAATAGAATTAACAAAATATAAAAAACGAATAGTAGTAAATTAGAGTTTATTTTAATTATAAATGATCAATATTTTCTATAAGAACAAGCTACATAGGAATATCAAAGAAAATTATTGATTAAGAAGTTTGCTTGTGTTCAATTAAGTTAGGGAGGTTTAAGATTTAAGTATATAGGGAATTATAGTTGTTGTGTGTAAACATTTGTAATGGTAGAGACAATGTGATTAACATCTTGGCTTTACATGAAGATCTAAAGATTGGAAAACATTTGTAATGTGATTGGAAAACATCAATATGAAATATATCGACTTTATAAGTGATAAGATGTCATTGAGCATAATTGACAATGATGAATAACAAAGTTAATAAGTGATGATGTATTGGATTGAAAATGATCAGAAAATAGTTGAACACTATAGACTGTAAGAATGTCATGCTCAGGAGGGAGGGTGAATTGGTGTGATTTAAAAAAAAAAATCGTGAAAAGAAAAATCAAAGCAAACTTTTAAATTCAAAGAGAGAGAAGATTTTAAAAAAAAAAACAAAGCCAACAAAATATCACAAAAATAAGAGCACCATAAATGAAAAAAAAAGAAAAAGATGAGCACAATGATTTATAGTAGTTTAGCCTAACGAACCTGAGTTTACTCTCTAAATCTCCTCCAAAAATTTTACTCTCTCCTTTGACACAACAAACTAAGATGAAAATGCATCTCTCTCAAATAGGTAATGGAGAAACCATACACTGCTCCTTTTCTTTCAAGGTAAAAGTATGACACTCTCTCTATAAGGTATAGCGGTGAAAGCCAACTTGTGAGTCAGTTTGAGCTCGGCTAAATAAATGGGTTATGAACCAAACTTGATAAGCTAACATGTCAAACTCAAGCTACTCCCGACTAGACTCATTAGCTCGTGAGCCAGCTCAATTAATGAATAATTTCTTATTATTTTTCTTCTTTTTTTTTTTTAAATTTTTATCATTTTTATCATAAGTTTGGATTAGAATTATTTTATTTCTTTCACTAAATGAGCTTGCTCATGAGCTGACTTAAATCCGTCAAATAAAGCTCAAACTTGAACTCGATTGATCAAGCTCAAGTCGAGAGTGCCTCGACCTCGTCCTAACTTGTTTACACCAATGCTCTATTTATTTGACCTGTACGAACTCTTCACATAGTATGAAAAGATTAAACAAATTCTTTTCATTAAGTTCCTCAAATTTCGAATTAAAATTGAGTAATTATCAAATAAATTCATATTGTATGATATACATCATATTACATAATCAATCAAATTAGAAAAATATTATTAACTAACTTAATCCTGAAGACTAAAAATAATTAACAAAAATAAATAATCGTATAATATGATGAAGTATCATAAAATATGATTAATTCAATTTTGATAATTTTAGAGTTAACCAACTTAATTAAAAAATATTTAACAAATATAGATGATTGCTTAATTCAATAGGAATTGCATAATACGATTTCTAAAAAAAAAGTTTTAAATTTTTTTTAAAAACTTTATTTTATATTCTCACAAGTGCATATGTGCATGGTTGTTTTTTTATCATTCGCATACAATTTACATGAAGACAACCAAAATACTATAAAAAGATGCAACTTTGGGCTTGACTTAAGTCTTCTAGCATCAACCTTTCTCATCAGTAGTTTTATGAACTCCTTGATCGAGCTCTTGAAACCGCCATTGATTGTGCTCTCTCAATTAATTTTCATTAAGCTGCTTATTTATTGTACATGCATTGAAAGCTTGACATAGTTTGCACACAACTGATTAGTGAAAATAATTATTCAATAAAAAAATATTTGTAATCACCAAAACTTTGAATCATATGTAAAGGCTCATTAGGTTAACGTTGATAGGGTACCGCAGTCGGTTGACGAAAGATAAGCCACCGTAGTCAACCATTAATAGTTGGGCGATGAGTGACGGAAGTTAGGTGAACATAGTGTTGGAGAACGAGAGATCATAATCAATTATCAAAGGATAAGAGAGGCAATGATACATCAAAATTGATCATCAAAGGTTGAGGGTCCTAATTATTGATTGTCAAGAGATGAAGGTTGGGTGACCGTAATCAATCTCAAAGGTGACCATAACTAGTCTTTAGAGGTCAAAAAATCATAGTTAATCATCAATGAATATGTGATCATTGTTTCATTATAGAGGATGAGAGCTCAATTGAGCAAAAATATTAGACAATCATAGTTGGACAACAAAGGATGAGCAATCATAATTAAGTGCTATTAAGAACAAACAATGTTGTTGAAAGATAGAAAGCCATAATTAGGTGATTGTATTCAAACAATGATCATAACTAGTCTTTAAAGGTCAAACAATCATAGTTAATCATTAATGAATATGTGATCATAGTCATTCATTGGAGGATGAGAGCTCATAATTGAGCAAAAATACTAGACAATCATAGTTGGACAACAAAGGATGAGCAATCATAATTAAGTGTTATTAAGAACAAACAATGTTGTTGGAAGATAAAAAGCCATAATTAGGTGATTGTATTCAAACAATGACCATAACTAGTCTTTAGAGGTCAAACAATCATAGTTAATTATCAATGAATATGTGATCGTAGTCGTTCATTGGAAGATGAGAGCTCATAATTGAGCAAAAAATATTAGACGATCATAGTTGGACAACAAAGGATGAGCAATCATAATTTAGTTTTATTAAGAACAAACAATGTTGTTGGAAGATCGAAAGATATAATTACATAATTAGGTGATTGTATTCAAACAATGACCATAACTAGTCTTTAGAGGTCAAACAGTCATAGATAATCATCAATGAATACGTGATCATAGTAGTTCATTGGAGGATGAGAGCTCATAATTGAGCAAAAAATATTAGACGATCATAGTTGGACAACAAAGGATGAGCAATCATAATTAAGTGTTATTAAGAACAAACAATGTTGTTGGAATATAGAATTCAAACAAAAGAAGTCAGGTGATTGTAGTTAAACAAAAATGGTTAAGCGTCCATAATCGAGCAACAATGGTTGAGCGATCGTAGACAGGCAACTATAGTTGCGCTATTGTGGTTGAGCGCCTATAATCAAGCGATCAGAGTTGATCATCGAAGGTTGAGCAAGCGTCAATTACCAATAATTCGAGCAATAGTGGTTTAGGGTTAATGGTTGAGTAGCCATAATGGTGACCACGATTCTTACCGAAGGTCAAGCAATCATAGTTGGGTCATCAATGATTGAGTGACTATGTTTGGGCAACCTTGGTTGAGTGTCCACAGTTGGGCAACTAAAGTTGGTCATCAGATGTCGGAGTTTAAGCAACTATATTTGAGAATTTATAATTGCTTGTCAAGTTAGGTAGGATGGGTGGTCATACTCTAGCATCAGAGGTCAAGTGATTGTAGATGAGACAAAGGTTGAAATGCGAGGGAGGGGGTGAATGACAATATGGTCAATAATAATACAATGATGGTTTGGTGATTGTGCGGTAATGTCTGATAGCTTCAATTGATCAATGATTTGATGGTGATGATCTTCCAGCAATGACAGTTGATCGATAGTCTGGTGATGGGTATTGGGAGGTAGTTTAGAGACGATGATCGAGAGTTAGGTTAGTGATGGTGATTGGATGACAATCCTTTAATAATGGTGGTCTCACAATGGCAGTTGGGAGCCAATATGATGATAGTCTAATGGCTAGTCTAGTGATAATGATGAACGCGATAATTTGACATGGTGGCTAGGGCGTGGTCTCATTATAATAATGGGTCAGAAATTTAACGACAATGATCAATTTGCGGTCAAACTATGATCTAAAGATGTTAGTCGATCGATGGTCTGACGATAACTAATGGAAGTTGATTCAACAACTATAGTTGAATGACTGTTTAATGATGACAGTCGATCGATAATCCTTTGGTGATAGTAATATAGCAATGTAAGTTTAGTGATGATGGTTGAGTGGCAAGCCAACAACGGTGATCAAAAGGTAGTTCATTAACGATCTTTGTGGTGGTTAGCGATGGTAATCTATTAACAATTTGACAACAACAAATCAGTCAGGTTCCAAGATGGTAATAAAGATCAAAATGATGGGCTATTATTGGTCATCTATGGTGAGAGGCTGTATCAATCAAGTTAAGAGGTTCCACAAATGTCAAGTACATGGGAATATAATTCATCTCCAAATCGCGATAGCATCTTGGCTATTTGAATCTTGAGGTAAGAAATTCATCCAGTCTGGACATCGCTTTATCCTAACGGCGATTGATTATTTCTCTAAGTGGGCTGAAATTATCCCATTTAAAGAAGTTACTGCTGACCGGGTGATCAATTTCTTCACGCATAATGTAGTCTATAAATTTGAAGTGTCATATCAAATAATTTCTGATAATGGCATAGTTTTAAAAAATACAAAGATTTATAGGTTCATCGATCGACACAAAATTGATTGGTGATATTCTTCAATATATAATCTAATAGCAAATAGTTTGGCGAAGGCTTTCAACAAGACATTGGTCAAACTGCTCAAGAAGATCCTCACTAAAAATAAAAGAGAATGACATATCAAGCTAATAGAGGCAATATGGGTGTATTGAACCACGTACAAGATGCCGACTAAAGTTACTCCCTATTCATTGGTATTTGGAACTAAAGCAGTTCTTCTACTCGAAGTTGAGTTGTCATCACTTCGAGTAGTCATCCAATAGAATCTAACCGAAGATCAAAATGCTCATCTGAGAATGGAGGAACTCGACACGCTTGATGAAGTTAGATTACAAGCTCATCAAACTTTGAAAATTTATCGAACAAAGATGTCCAGGGCGTTTGACCATACGGTGCGGCCTCGAACATTCCAAAAAGGAGAATTGGTTGCAGTGAGAAGATTATTCTAATCAAAAAATCGGTGACAAAGTCTAATTGGGAGGGCTCTTTATCATTGAAAAGTGTTAATAATGGGCAAACCAACTCATTGACCTAAAGGTGAAAGACCAATGGATTAATGGTATCTTGAAAAGTATTATACATGATGAATATATCCCAAGTATAATAGAAATCCCCTGTCAGGCGGTTTTTTAGTATATCTATTTAGGTGATATCGCTTCACGAGATCCCTAAATAAATATACTCACCCAAATGAAAAGCTTTTGTGAAAATTCCCCTGTTACATAGGGGGCATTTTAGATTTATATACATAAATGAGAGGAATGTTACATATTAAAATCCTCTTAAGAGCACATCAATTCAAATATTGATGTATTTACATATTTTCATCTTGAAAGTTCTTCTAAATGTGCTTTAGAAGCCCCCCTGCAATACGTGCATTTTTAGTTTATATCAAATTTATGTGAGTTGACGACATCTTTATAAGACAAGATCCTCGAATATATTCTGATTTAGATTGACATTGAGCTTTATACCGAAATCCCTGAATATATACATGATTGTCATTATTAAGTTGCAGATTCTTACAGGAACAAAAATGAATCTATTACTACACAGAAAAAGACAGCCATAAATGTCAAGAAAAATTTTCTCTTAGATTCATCAAATGTCAAAGATCAAGTCAAAAGAACTCCCAATCTTGGAAGCTTCAATCAACTGAGTTGGAAAAACATCAACCTCTATATCCAGTATAAAATCGAACAACCATGGTCGAGTTGATGGCGTCTCACTCAACAAGCTATAAGAAAAGCGGTGAAAGAGCCCATGTTCGTTCTCACCACATCACCAACCTATCACAACTTAAGTAAAAGACTTGAGTAGGTTCTAAAGGTCAAACTCAACAAGCCCAAATGTGGTCGAGTTGCTGACGCTCTCCTCACTCAACAAGCCGTAAGAAAAGGTTGCGGTGAAAGAGTCATTGCTCGTCAATCCAATGATGATAGCTATTCAATCTCAAACCAGATCCAGCTTAGTGATAACAAGCAACCAAGATCCAAGAGATCTTTCTACTTGAACGATAGACCAAGATAATTTGAGAAAACTCTCAATTCAGGGCTGCCTCAAATCAATCTATATATTCCCCACATGGTGATATCTCAATTTATTATCAAATGATCTAATCAAGCTCAAAGCACAGATCAAAGCAAATCTCCTCATCAAGTTCGTCAAAACAGAAAGCATAGGATCGAGGAAGCAATTTCATAGTTCATACAAAATTGATGGTAGAACTAAAAGGATTTCATGGTTATTAAGTCTAATAAAGCACACATTCTTTATCGATAACTCAACATGACTACTATAAGCGAAGGCTAGGTTGGCGTACCCTTTAATGAATCAGGTCAAGCAAGAGATTCATACATACACTTCAGACAAGTCAATATGAACAAATTAGGTCATTCAGTCAAGAGCTTGAAGTTATGACGAAGGAATTTCAAATCACCAAGCGGATAAACCAATTCCCCTAGCGAAGTCCTTCATCAAAACAAATAAACCAATTCCTCCAACAAACCCAATCAAGCACGAAGGTAGAATTGGAGGAAACTCAAATCTATAATGACATAAAAGAAAAAGATCTTTAGCAAAATCATTGAAGTAGAGAGTAGATGGTGCAAGAACTCTTATCAATCCGACAAGTCGATTATGACAAATCAGTCAATCTCGTCGTTTAGCATGTCCTAAATAAGACATCATACTAGGAACAAATCTATCAAAGCTCCAGTAGCTATTGCAATAATTTGAAATGATCTAAGTTACGTGCAAATGGTCAATCGGTTTTCAAGCGTGACTTTCGCTCACAAATCACATTTGTTGGAGGGCATTTGTTGATCTTCATATATGTGTCATAAGTCGAATTCCCAAGTTGAATTCGGCGGACGAGGTAACGGTCAAATGCTCAAAATGCATTACGTCATCGAAATGGTTGAAAGCACTCCGTCGACGAGCGTCTTGTCATCGCATTGAGCGTCGAAATTGATCGGAATATAAATATTGCACAATCTAACGAACGCGATCAAAAGCCGATGTCAATCATATCGGAAAGGAAGGCGCGATAAACGACTTCCGTTCATGAAATTGATCACGTCGTTAGCTTCGAAACGCCGAAAACTATCAAATGAGACTTTCCACGCTCAATTCGGACGAGTTTGTGCAAATGTCGAATGATTGGAAGTGACAAATCAAAGAAATACATGCGCCAAAATCGAAATGGCCTTGATCGACGAACCTTATCATTGCGTCGAGCGTCAGTGGTTAGAATATAAATATTATGATTTGATGATCAACCGTCACGCGATCAGTCATCGCATCTCGTAGGGATGTCAGCCGAATCAAACATCCGATTGTAAACAAATCGTCATTCATGAATATCATAAAATCTTGAATATATATATATATATATATATATATATATATATATATATATATATATATATATATATATATATATATATATATATATATATATATATATATATATTATCTAATCGTGTTGACATAAAATTCACGTTAAAGTCAATTAAATACTTAGAAAATCAATTTAGAAATTAATTTAATCCATAATCAAATCCTAATAACCTACGATCGGCTCAACCACCGCCTCTCCTTTTGCTCCTCACGGCGCCGAAGGAGCACGCAGCAAACCAAGCCCTTCTTCATGAGAACTCGCCTCCTCTCTTCGATCGCACGGTTCGACTTCGCCTCGCACGCGAGCCTTCTTCTTCTTCCCAACCGAACGCTCGGCTCCTCCCCCTTCACAACCGTTCCCTCCAAGGAAACCGCAAACCGCAAGATAAGAGGGATGTTCTTCTTCCTCTCTGTTTTTTTCCCTCTCTGGTCCAAACCAAGCCCTCTCTTCATTTTTTTTCTTCAACCGAAGGTAACTCCTTTCCTCTCTTCCTCCTTCGTCTGCTTGAGCAAACGCACAAATTCAGATCACCCTTCAAGCCCTAGAAAATCCTCCTTTTCTTCCTATACAAAATTTTCTTTTTTTTTTCTCACAATCAACCGAAAACCCTCACCCGCATTCAACACTGAGTTTTCCCCTCTCCGATTCCTCCTTCATTCGAACATACTGCCAAACGAATCCCTCTCTCCTGTCTCGATTTACTTCTACAGCAACCAAGCAAAACCCACTTTCCTTCACACACCTTTGCTTCTCTGTATTCCGTAAATCCGCCTACCAACAGGATTGAGTAAATTTGGTTTTAACTTACAAAAGTGGCGTTTATGGGATTACAAAGCAGTGGGTCCAAAATTGGATTTAAGTTAAATCCAGCTTAAATCCTGCTCAAATCCTGCAGCCAAACAGCCTTTCTTTCCCCCGATTTATAGCATTTTCCTCATCTCCTTCTCCACACATCGAACACTTTTCAAACCATCTTCCCCTCCATCCAAATTGCTAGCAACCACACTTCGGAAACCGCAATCAATTCCTTTCCTCTCCTCCAAATCAGAAAACATAGTTTTAGGCTGTAATTTGCAAAGATAGGATGTCAAGATGTGTAGATATATGTGCGGAAATTGTATATGTATATGTTTGCGATTCTTTTGCAGATTTGAGCCGGTAATGCGATAGAAGCGTGGCGGGTCTGAAAAAACGGTTGTGGTGTCATGACACTATCACCTTCATAGGCGTCTGCACCAAAATGTTAGATGTAACTCATGGTTGAAATCTTTGTCGAAATTTTTTTTGATAAAAAAAAAAGAAATGAATATATATATTACATTCAGATTTCTCTTTTGCGGTTTAGATCCCACTAACGCCGATAGGGTGTAGCGTCTCAAGAAGAAGGATGTTGTGTCACGAATCCGCTCGATCGTCTCAGTAAGTCAAAATACTCCGTCACGACTGCAGGGGATGGCCAGGAGGTTAAATTCTCAAATTTTTGGGACTTAACAAAAAAAAGAGATTTAACATTAAATTAAATATAAAATATAAAGTCCTAAATAAATAAATTAATTGAAAATTAAATGTAAATGAACTTGAAATGAATTTGACATAAAATTGAAAAGTTGTGCTCTAAATAAAATTTGAACTCAAAATAAATAAATTTGATTGTAACTTCGAGCTCTTATAAATTAATGATGACATCAAATTAAATTATGAATTGTAAGGCTTGGAGTCAAATAATCTTTATTAGATTCAAATCTAAACTTAAAAGATTGACTGAGTAAAGATGTATGATACTTTACAAACATAAATCCATTTAAATGTATGATTGGATTATCGAAAGCTTGTAATATGATTGAAGTATATCTTTCAAATGTAAAATTCAAAGAGAGGCATAGTGATCTCAATAGAGATCAATTGAATCTTAAAACTCAATTTCAAGCAATCACTGAATGAAAATAACTTGCAAATAAATTTACATTAAGTTCTACAAATTAGTTTGCAAATGAAGGCTTGATTATATGGCTTATTAACAAATGTAAATTTTGATATTTCAGTAGCTAATCGAGCAAGGATTTTTGGTAAACCCAAATAGCTTGTTAAGAAGGATGTTTTAATGAATTTGAAGTGAACTGGATATTTTAGTAATAAATATAAATTTAGCACTTCAATATATCATCTTAATTGATTTAGCAGATGATTTAATCGACTATCCAATGAGGGTACATAAGATATTCTTGTAATTGGAAAGTAGTTTTCAAATCACAATTCACTCCAAATAAATTAAAGAAAATCAAAGAATTCATAGAAAATTTCTAATGAAATTGAAAGATTGAACGAGTTGGGGATTGCCAATAGATATAGATGAAAGTCTATTGAAGATTCAATACTATGCAACTATGAATAGAATAAAGTAATTAAATATTATTTCTAATGAATCTAACAAGCTATTAGATCAATTTAAAATGCCAATCTTGAACCCATGATACTCAAATGCGGGCACCATTTAAAATTCAAAGTAAATACGTCCGGATTTCTGCGTTGTCTGAGAGCAGAAGGCGTTAATTAAGACATTCTTAAATACACGCGAGACCTTCTGCTTAAACTTTCTAATCGAGGATCGCGTGTTCTTCTCGATTTAGTCTTGGTGAGTCAGGTTAACAGCGTAAAATCTATTATAATGATTTCAACGTAAAATATCCAATTACATGCTGTGGCGGTAGATCGATCTATTAAAATTTAGCGGTGTTGATAGGATCTAAAGTTCTTGAATATATTCGAGTCAATCAATTAACTACCCCGATGATAGCTATGTTGAATGGTGATTTCAATCGGAGGGGATACTTCCATCAAAATGCAATTCTAATTTCAAATCAAATTAACTCAAATTGAGTGTCAATCTAAAAAAAAATTGCTTAAATGAAACTCTATCATTAAAAGCTTAAAGCTTCAATCAATCCACCTTAATTGTTTATTTAAGGTGACAAATTAAGAAAGTTAACTTCAAAGGGTAATATCAAATCAGTGTTCTCCATGTTGTCAATCAATATTTGCATAAGGATGTGACTGTCCTCAGTAACTGGCGATAAATCTCCAGATGATGCGATTACGATCGGTCGCCGATCGGATGAAAAGATAGGCTCCATTATATTACGATCCGAGCGTGGCTCGTGTACTCTGATACTCGCCGCTAAGTTGTGAATCATGGGATATACTGATAGGCAAACAACTCTATCATCGGTAAGGTAGACTTAAGATTATCTCCTGCAAACACCAGTCATAAGGATTTCTTGGACAACATAAACGTTGTCGATAGAATCCTTCGGTCGGTTGGATCATCATATAAGTATCTTGGGCCATGATGGCGGGATAATCATGAAATCTAGATCGATCATGTCATCATTCCCCTAATCATCCGGTTTAAACTAAAATGATGAATTTCATAAACATAAGTCTTAAACTCCACATGCTGCTACTATATGCTACGCATTAAGCGACCTAACGACTAGCCTTAATCAAAAGTTCTCTCTCACTTATTGGGAGGGGTAATTAACTATAAGGACTTGCGCCTATAGGAAGCCTGGAACCAGATCTAAAATTCTCACCAAATGAGGACAAAATCTCTGGGTAGTGTCTTATCTGCTATTCCATCTGTCTTTTGAAAATTACACCGAGACATAAATCACACTCTCTTCAATCAATATTGTCGAGAGGTCGGTGGCAAATTTTTGGAGCTCACAGCTATTTTTTTCTTATTCAATTAATTTAGAATCCTAATGGTTAATTAATTAAAAAAAATTAGTGTCATGTGTTGTATATTTATAGTAAAATGAGAGTTTATTATCTTAGTATTTCAAAATTGAGTCTAATTAATCAAATACATTTAATTCGATTCAATTTTTAAATTTTCACCAAATAATGCACACCCCAACTCAAACTAACTGATAAACTCAATCTAAAGTATTTAATGCAAGACAACATAGCCTAACTTAGAGTTATTAAGCCTAATTATAACAATTCTCCTAATCAAGTCATAAGATAGTCCTCATTTTGCAGTTGATTAAGGGGATCATAGCCATCCGCTTGGTCCCTAGCCAACTTTGGAAGCATCTCATCTAACCACAAATCATGATAGTGTAAGAGCAATTAGAGATATACTTAGCCTCAAGTTACACTAACCCTAATATCACCTTCTTATAGTGTTAATGAATTCCACAACCACTTCCCAGCATATGCCTTCTAACCCAATCACACATAAGCAATAGCACCTCCCTCAAGCTCTAATGAGCTTGATCTCCACATTTGATCCAATCAATCTCAAAGATTTGAAGGATCTTCTTGAACTTTAAGAGAAGGTGTGAGATCCAGCTTAAGCCTTGAAGCCTATTGGATCAATTATGCAAATTCTAAGCCCTCCTTTATGCTTGGTATTAGAGCACATACAGTGTACCATTAGGATGTCAATTTTTGATCAAACATGACAATTTGATATGGACTTGACCCGAAAAAATTCTGAACTGAGATGTTCCTGGTCAGGTCTGGGTCCAAGAATCCAACCAAAAAAAATTTTTTGGTTGGATTTAGGTGGACACGCCGACCAAAAATTAACTATTTTCACCCATGAATTTGAATTTGACTTAAACTCGAATTTGACTCATTTTTGACCTAGATTTGATCTAGATTATATGTACAAATTGGTTATTAGAGTCTTGTTTGGGCCAAATAAATTGAAGGTAGGTCATATTCAAGTCAAACTTTTGACCTAATTAAAAAATGAGTCAAAATGGGTCAAATTAGAGTCATAATTATTCATATTAGGTCAAATTCAAGTTAGATTTGAACCTAATCCATTAACCTTGACACCTAATGCATGACTTATTGAGTTCTTTCCACCATTAGATAAAGTTCACTCTCCTTATTTTTTTTAGTTTCTTAATCTTCAAATTCCTTGTTTATAGAGAGAGAATGAAGCTCGGAAGTCTAGGGTTAAATACATTAGGACAAGTTAGGATGATGACCCAAATCCACTTGATCAGAGATCAGTAGTTATGATTGAGTTGTATTGTTATTCTGTCTAAACGCAGCTTTGCTTGATTTAGCTTAACCAATTAATTAGAATTCACTTAAGAAGAGATTTTATGTTCTTTGTGAATTAAATCAAACTTGGTGAAATCAATTCCTAAAATTCTAGGGTTTACTTCTCGTACTTTACTAGCTAATTATTTACATCTACATTATCTTTAATAACTATTATAATCTCTATTTCAATTATTAAAAATATTGACTAGATTAAAAATAATGGAACTTGTTAAATAAAGCTTACTGATCTAATTAAGTTACATGATTGATCAATAAAGTAATCAAATTCCATTTTCCTCAAGTATTAATCCTACTATTTTGTACTTAAGAATTTTAATTAAGGAAAGCCATATCAAGCCATTGTATTATTATCTCAAACTTAAAATTTAAAATCAAGTACCTTGATAATGATATCCTGTAAATTTTATTTGTTTATTTTCTGCATTTAATTATTTTTTAGTAATTATCTCGCTCTATGCTTTAATCACTAAAAATAATTAATTACTTTTGGAGTTTTCTCTTAAATTTGATTATCATAACTCCTTCAGTTTTCTCTTTAATTAACTCTAATTTTAACAAATTAATTTGTATTATAATTAAAGAATGATCATGCAGTTTCCGTTGCGATTCCATTCAAATTTGAATCCATCATGATTAATTCGTTAAGTTTTAGTGTATTATTTATTTATTCATGGTAATAATCAAAAGCTTTCTTTTACCTATAAAAATAGTTTTAAAATCTGGGCATGCATGCTATGTTAATTAGCATTAATTAAAACTTTAATATCCTCTATTTATACTTATAATGATACGATTTTCCATTTGTCCAATCTAATGACCTTATTTTCCTTAATTTAATTCGCGTTTAATGCTGAAAACCTTTTTTAAAAACAAAGAACAATCCATTTCCAAAACTAATTTTCTTACTTAATAACAAGCATTTAAATTATCTATATATTGGATTAATTAGCAATTAATTCCATTTTGAAAACCAATGAACTTAGCTCGGAAACTGCCTCTTTATAGTAATTATTCTTTTAGATCAAATTATAAAATAATAATAATATTAATATCTAAGCTTTAAACATCTCTCAGTTAATCAAGAATAATTAAAAAAAAAATTTAAGAGCTTCTAAAATCAAAAAAATTAATTTCATTGAATTTGAATTATTGAAGCATGCTCAATTCTAGAATATCGGCACACATTAACTAGAATGTTTAGTTCAGCTAGGTCAACTCATCAAATTTTCACCCTGATTAGAATTACCAAGTTGCATTGCATTATCTTGGTTATTGCATATGCATTTTCACTGTACTGCAATGGAAATTAAATTAAGAACTTGTGTTGCACACACTCTTATAGATTCTCCTACACATCTTAGTAGATAAGGTTAACCTTGATCTATATGGATTTGGGGCTGCTTTGAATCTCTTTTATTTTTTTTATATTTATTTAATTTTATTTATATTTTAATTGGAAATTAAATATGTTTGATTATAATAGTTATTTTAAAAATATTAAAAATAATTTTTTGAGTTTTTTTTTTTTTTAAAGATAAGTTGATGTGCTTTTAAAAATAAAACCACATCAAACATACATATTTATAAAAACAGCATGAAAAATTAAGATAAAAAAAAATACAAAATGTCATTGATCACAGATAAGCCCTTAGCTTTACATAGCCTAAGTATATTGCACTAATTATTTTGATTAGTACAACTGTGACACTAACATAGCTTGCACACAAAATATTTTAGAATAGTAATTTCATTAGTCTTTGAAGATAAACTTCAAGCTATTTCTAAATCATTGTAAGCTACCTATTAATCAAATCATATGATTGTTCTGATCAACTTCATATGATCATTCCATCAGGGTTTCTTCTAATGGACATAAATTCATTTTAATCCTAAGGGTTTAAGGCTCCGTTTGGGAGAGCTTTTTTAGTACGTTTTGCTTTTGAGAGCCTGAATTTTTAATTTTGATACCCATTTGAATAGTGTCTTTTGAAACCAGTTTTAAAATTTCCATTTCAGAAGTTTTAGCCCTTTTAAAAAAAGGAAATAATTTTTTAGGGAGGACTTTTAAACCACTTTTTTGAATCCAAAAAACTTAGCCAACGAACTAAATCACATTCAAATCCTACGTTACTTATTTAACATAGAATCCTATTTAAATGGATCCAATTTGCTTAAGTATTTCAAAATTGAGTGGATCAACTCCATTAAGACTACTCTTTAAACATACTAAATTTGTGTAAGATGAGTTTATATTTTGATTGGTAAGTTTACCTTTGACCGAATACCTTTCACTTAGATATATCACATTCACCTAAGGTCATCTACTCTAGTAGGAGACATCCACTACCAATCTACTTGACCACAAACACTAAGAATATTGTTCTTTAAGCAAATCTCACTTAAACTTTCATTCACTACAAGTATTTAAATCATTTCTAACACTTGGAACATGTCTCTCTCTCAGTTATTTGAATATCAATTCAAGCACATAAGCTAAGTTAGATGATTAATAAGCTTTATCATCTAGCTTACAAAAATAACATTTGCATCCAAGTTGAGTTAACATTTAACTATGTGGATACATACATTGATACTATATATAGATTTGCCATTTCATGTGTCATAAGCTAGATAAAGTTCTTCTGTAGTCAAAGAATGATGGGAGTGCAATCTTAAGTTGAGGCTTTGGCTTTCAACCAGAAACTTGATTGTTCATCTATCGAGTAAATTAAATTGTACATACATTGATACATATATAGATTTGCCATTTATGTGTCAAATAACAAAGTGTAAATGTAAAGAATATGGGAGTGCCAATCATTGAAAATTATAGTCAGACTGTAAATTTATTAAATCTAAACAAAATAACAAAATAAATAGATATATGTGAGTGCCAATCATTGAAAATTATAGTAACTTACTGTAAATGTTTTATATCCTAACTAATAGATCAAATAAAATAAATAGTTTTAAGCGAGGAATGTAACACTGTAAATGTTTTATATCTCAACTAACAGATCAAATAAAACAAATAGTTTTTTTACGGGAATGTAACTAAAATATAATCAATTACAAACAATGCCCCAGTAGAATACGCAAAACAAAATTTTGCCAGCGATATCAAGGCTCTCCTATTTGGATGGCCATAACTAGAACTAAGACTATAACCCAAAATTAACCGTTTGAATCTAAATAAAACATGGTTCTCATTAAAGAATGTCAACTACAAGTAACATTAAAATTGTTTAAAAAATGAATACGAAAACCTGCACTTTAGGGCATCGAAGAAGTCAACTAGGCCATTGGATTCCCTTAAGAATGTGAAAATAAACTCAACTGGAACCCAAAAAAAAGGCAAGTTGCAGAAGAAGAATAAGTTCTTAGAATCACCTCATGGCTTAAATGGCGCAAAAACCACTACCGAGTTGTGTCCTCCGAATCCAAAAGAATTAGAAATGGCTGCAACCATAGAGGGCAGTCTATTCAATTCCACTAATTGGAATTATAGAAAAATAAGGGGAATTAACATACATACCACACAATTCTTATGTATTTACATATCTAATGCCTAAACTTCAATTTTTACATGTATAACACTCTAATCTTTAATATCACATCAAAAATGCCATCATCACTCTCTTTTAAAAGTGAAACGTACTTTTTTAAGCATAAGAAATTATTAGATAAGTAAACATCTAACTTAAGGTATTAGATATGTAAATACATAAAAATTGTGTGATATGTATGTAAATATTCCAAAAAAAACAAATGGCAAAACTCACCAACATTGACTTCATGTTGCTGCTTCTTGTTAGCCACTGTATCAAATTCGACTGCAGGCTCAGGATCCTACAGATTTAAGAAGAATAAAACAGAAAAAGGATTACTAGAAAAAAATGTAAATTTATTTATTTTTTCATACCAGTTTTAGTAAATTACTCGGGTAAAATAGGATAACTATCTGTGGTGGCAGTATAATGTTGAAGTTCTAAAAACAATTTAATTAGATTATTGAAGGTAATCCAACTCATAATTTTATATATGAGGACAGCACACTCATTCATGCAGAAAGAAAAAATTAAAAACAGCATTCTTACAAATTGGTTTATAGTAGGATGCAGCCACCCAGTGGTAATAGCCTTTACACAAGCAATGGCTTCCAAACCTCCAGAAGCTCCAAGGCAATGGCCTATCAAAGACTAAAGGTAGAATTTTTAAGGTGAAAAACATTAAAATGAAAACAATCACATAGACAAAAAAATTGAAAAATATTAAAACAAATTTGTAAGCAGGTATGAACAGGGAATATCTACCTTAGTTCCATTCATCTTGATATCCTTTGTGGTCTTGAATACTTTTTTATAGCGTTCACCTCAGCAAGGTCACCAGCAGGCGTAGATGTAGCATGTGCATTTATATAATTAACCTGGAAAATAATAAATAATACAAACTTGAACACCACTCATCTCATTTTAACTAAGATTTCAACAAAAGGGAGAAAAAAAATTGACAATTGCCAGAAACATTGAAAAAAAAAGGAAGAAAAGATCTGATCTGAGGAAAATTCTAAAGGAAATGCTGAAAACAGTAGCATCTGATGCCAGTTAGATTATAGCACAAAATGGTACAACGTATAACTTTGATTTGGAATTGGCTTCGTGTGATTGTGTTCTATGAACGGGTGAGTGTGGTTGGGGCATTTGAGTTTAATACCTGACCAACTACAGAGAACGATACAAATTGCCTCTTATCAGGTGGTTAGTTTTGGAATAAAAACTGTCAGAACATACATATATTTATGATATTATTGCATGTGAGAATTCTCAATCTCTATTTTCTTAACCTAAGAATGGGAACTCAAGATATTTTACATGAAAATGTTAAGGAAAAAATAAATAAAGTCTAACCCAATTGATCAATTTTCACTACCATGAAAAAAAGTAATAAAATGTTGTCATTGTCCATTTGATCAGACAAGACATCTACGCAATGCGTTGTTGTCAATAGTTTCAGAGTAGAATTAATGTGGTGGTCAACACACACCTAAAAGCAGTTGTGAAGCTAGTCTCGAGTAGCATGGCATAGCTCATGTAAGAGATGGTTGTTAGACTAGTCCTGGTCGTGACAGACACAACACTGATGTAGAACAAATATAATTTATTATGAGATGAATTTGATTACATCAAACTACTATTAGGCACAAAAACAATAGCAAGAGCATGATGAGGGTAAAGTCATTTAAGCTAATATTATATTAATCACACTGGAGGTTCAATTCATATAAGTGAAAAAGAAAATTAAAAAGCTATGAATGATCTAATTTGTGACAAATTTAAGATAACTGATAGAGAAACATGGATAAATTTAAGTCGAACTCTATGAATAGTTGGTCATTGTGGAGATATTATTCCTTTCTTAGAAATCTTTTTCAAAAGACAATGAACTCACACACTTACCTGGTCCTTCGATTGGGAGGAGAAGCACACAAAAAGAGTTTAAAAAAAAACTTGACAAAAAAATTTCATTAAAAAAACAAGTGCTTAATATTACAAGAGACTTTCTATTTATAAGAATAAGAGGATGAGATCAATATATACAAACCTACCTCCAAATTAATGTATATGACCAAACTTTTACCTACTATCATTACTTCCATGGTTACAATCGTTTTCATACCCATCACCATTTCTTATAACATGAAATTACTACATTAGTTATGATATAATAAATAGCTAAATGCATACAAACCCAAAATATAATATTAAGATACAAATGTCTAATAACACTCAACTCAAAATATAATATTATGACATAAAAATTCAATAACATAAGGGTCTACAATATAACCAAATATAATTTTGAATGCATAAACTTATAATTTATGATGCTGACAATGATGATGATGCACGGCATTAGACATAAGTATTGAGAGCTATAGCTATAGTGATGGTCCTATAGGAGTGACTGCAATATGAGTCTCACTGTAAGGAAAGTCTAGTTACGATACAGTCCGGTGGAAAAGGGTTGTTCATAAGATTTTAAGAGGATATGGGGGGACTAGTAAGACTTGAATCCCCATAAACTACATGAGACAAAAATGATGCCCGCACACACTAAAGATTAGGACAAGCAACAATGATAGTCACCACCAATCTAAATATATTAAAATTTTAGTGTCACATGTACATTGATAGTGAAAGATCGAAGCTTCAAGGTTGGATTTGTGGAAATAATTTCAAGAATGTTCATCAACTTTAATTAGGGTCATAAAAATGATAACAATTTTACTATTTTTACATGGCTCAACTCCACTTCTCAATGAGTATTTTGCCTCAAATGGATCATAAAATTATGCAACATAATTTTGAGATGTCTAAATCTTTTCAAAAGATTCGCATGAAAAAGAACACATGTTTGGAAGATCATAAGCCACTAAGCAATGCTCTTGACGAGAGCTTCCTAAAGGCTAGTCAAACAACTCCAAACTCATCATCATTAGCAATAGCAAAGAGGTTGACATCACCTCTTATTTTTGCATATAGAAATAGGAGTGTGATAATGAATCGATTGATTTGGGGTCTTTAAAACACATAATTAGATGATTTTGGAGATTATGAACTGGTGATGGCGAACCGATCATTGTACAAGCCATGTAATTTTGAATCTATTTAGCATTTGATTGATTAACATATATAACATTAGACACCCATTTGATTTTATAGAGATGTGTGTGCTAAATAGAAATTTATACTTGATCATATAGTGATTTTTACAATTCCGTCGAACATTATGCAAGATTTTATTTAATCCTCAGCTTATTTAGTAATTGGTTTAATCAATATAAATAAAATTAGGTATCAATTTTGTTTCTCTCGAGTAGCCTTGAAATGTGCACTCTAGCAAGAAACTTGCACTTGATCAAATTAAGAGTTTTACAATCCTAATAAATACTTTATCCATCTATCTATCAAAAACTAGGCACTAATTTGATTTATTTGAGCTACTTGTAGAGCACAGCCAACAGATATTACCATGGGGGTGTGTTGCCTATTGTCCATCAATGCTCAAGCCTAAGCGCTAGAAGTCCTAACCCAAATTGCCTTTTAAACTAGTTTTCAATATAGAGAAAATTCCAAGAATGATAGAAAGGTAAAAGGCTTTTTTTTTTCCATTAGCCACGGCTGGAACCCGTCACTCCCCCTCAAGCTTCAGAGATATCATACAAGCCATAGTTGTAAATCATTTTTTTAAATGGCAAGTCTTGTCAATCTTCTGGTCAGGATGTCAACAATCCAATCTAAGGATTGAATAAATAAAAAGAACATAACTCCATTATGATTTTTGTAAAGGGGATTTACATACATACCACTTCAAACTTTTTAAATCACAAATCTAACACCTAAAAGTTTAAATTTACTTATATAACACATAAAAACATTTAATAGCTCAAATCTACCACTCTCATCAACCCCATCATCTTCCGTTCAACTCTATTCTCTCTTCCATCTTCTCTTAGATCTCCTCCCTCCCTCCCTCCCTCCCTCTCTCTCTCTCTCTCTCTCTCTCTACACACACACACACACTAGATTTATTGCTCCCATTCAAATCTCAAGCTACACTTTATAAACATCATTAGCATTAGATATATTAAAATTTTAATATTTATTTTCTTCAAAACCTCTAGCAGCTTAATTTTGAACTTAATCTCAAAATGAAATTCTACATTCACAAAAAAAAAATTCCAAAAAAAACTATTTTGAACAAGAATTCAAATTCATGAATTATCCTGATTAGGAACTCGTTCAAGTAAATTTATGTAATGTGGAGTGATGCATTAACCCAATTAGTTGTAACTCTTTTATGATTATGTTAGAAGAGAGAGAGTTGCATGTAGGAGATGAGAGTTGTGTAGCATGGAGGGCTTCACGTGCTTGAGTTTAGGTGATAATGGCCGAGAGGAACGGAGGAACAGAGTAATAGAATTGAGGTATTATATGTGTTTTAAGTGTTATATAAGTAAATTTAAAATTTGAGGTGTTAGATGTGTAATTCAAGAAGTTAGAAGTGGTATGTATGCAAATCCCCCTTCTTTTTAATGAAGTGTCAATTTAGCTCCACATGTTTAGTCCAGTCATGAATAATAGTGTTCTAATAACAGCTTTATTATCACAATATATGACAATAGGGATCTTGAAAATTACTCATCTTCTGAAAATAGCTTAAACAAAATTATTCATTAAGTCCACCAGACAAGGATCTTAGTTCACGTTATGCATTACTCCTTATCACAATAATTTATTTTTTACTTTTCAAGTAACAAAATTATCATAGGATAATAAGATGATGAAGATATCCTGTCAGCTATAAAGCCTGCCTAATCAACATCTTCTATACTATGATATTGCCATTTTTAATATATACATTATGATGCAAATGCTGCTCCCCACCCCCTAACATGGAAACTGACAAGGAAACTTATACATGTCCAGTTTATAAGACATGGAGGTAGTATGAGAACTGCAGTAATTTATGCATGCTCGCATTTCAACAATAACTACTAAAAACAAGTAGTAGAATATGATTTTTTTATAGATTACCAATACACATTGTGCTTAGGTTGTGTTCGTGGAAACAGGTCTCCCACGCTTGCATGCCACTACGATTTCCAAGTCACAAACAAACAAGCTATGCCCACGAAACGAGTTTCTCAGGAAAACTGCCAGCGTACTAGCACATTGTCTGACATGCAGCATAATGGGCCAAACACAACCATATTGCACTAATGTTGATCCAACAAGAACAAACAAGCCTTCACAATTAGAGTTTTTCTACCATACAATAAGAAAAAAAATTGCAGGAAGGTAAAAGGCCAAAGCCAATTCAGTATGGATTTTATATAAAAAAGGGTGCAATGGAACAAGCAAGCAAATTATGCAAATAAACAAACCTCTTCTGGTGCTACACCAGAATCTTCAAGACTTTTCTGTATACAAGTAGATACACCAAGACCATCAGCCCTGGGATCAGTCATGTGATAAGCATCACAGTTTACAGCACCTCCCAAATACTCTGCAATAATTGGCGCATCACGTCTCATTGCATGTTCAAGGCTCTCCAAGATCTACAGTAGATAAATCATATAAATAAAAAAGACTTGCAGGTATAAGTCGACTGAAATGATTTTAAGAAAATCTCTTTTTTTTTTCAAAATTAAAAAAGCAAGATATTATAGCGGTGTTGCCAAAATAGTAGTAATCTGAGGTGGAAAGTAAGTTCAATTTTTATAACTGCAGCATATGAACATCATGGCTGAAGAATGGGGGAAAGAACTTCAGAGAAACCAATTTCTTAGAAAAAGAAATGTAGGAGAGAAGAGAGACAAAGTGGTGCATGATTACATTGTTTTAAATTTTGTCCTATAAACAGAAACAAAAGTGAAAAAATCGGGAAGAATTTAGCCTATCCTAGCAAAAAAGAAAAGCTGAAATATTACAGCAGAATGGATAGAAAAACTAATAATATAATTGACAGAATTCGAAGAATTAGCTCTAAAATCCAGCCTAACACCACAGCGAATCATGCAAAAAAATGCTAGAAATGACATCAAGAAACACCACAACCAGCAGATATTGCCATGGAGGGAGTGTTGCGGTTGGAACCCATCACTCCCCCTCAAGCTAGTTTGGAGATATCATTCAAGCCACAATTGTTAATCATATTTTCAATGACAAGTCTTGTCAATCATTTGGTCAGTATGTCAGCCATCTGATCTAAGGATTGAGCAAATAAAAACATATCTCCATTTTGAATTTTTTCTTTAATGAACTGTCAATTTAGCTCCAAATATTTTGCCCAATCTTAAATAACAGCTTTATTATCACAATATATGATCACAGGGATCTTGACAGTTACTAAAGATCTACTAAGAATAGCTTAAACATTATATTAATTAGGTCCGCTAGCCAAGGATCTAAGTTGAACTTATGCATTACTCCTTGGCATGATAATTTATTTTTTACCTTTTCAAATAACAATATCATCCAATAAATAAGTATATTACACAGATGTAGATATCCTATCAACTATGATGGTTGCCCAATCAACATCACTATAGGCTTCTATAATTTGATATTTTTCCTTTTCAAAATAATAGCCCCCTTCCTGTTTCCCTTTTATGTACTTTAACATCCATGTGACAGTATTCATGTATTCTTAATATGGTGCTTGCAAGAATTGACTTGCTTTCTAATAACAAAATCTATGTTAGTTCTGGTTGAGATAAATAGATAAGTTCCACGATCAATATTTGAAATAATCCCTTGTCTATCAGAGAACCAATGCTTGGGTCACTTAATATTGTGTTAGGATTAATTGGAGTGTCAACTAGTTTGTTTGCAGCCAAATTAATTTCTTTGAAGAGATCTGGAACGTATTTTCTTTTAAAATTAGTAATTCAAAAGTTTATTGTAGCAATTTCAATCCCGGGAAAGTACCTGAAGGCTAAGATCTTTGATTTCAAAGACCTCAGCTAGGCTTTCCCTTAAGATACTTTCACCAAAACATAATCCACTATTACAATGATATCATCAAAATATACAACTATCATGGTAAACTTATCATTCTTGTGATTGATCAAAATAAAGCAAAATAAGCTTGTTTAAATCTTTACTGACATACAACTTTGGTGAACCTTTTGAACAAGGCTCCAGCTGACTATTTGAGCCTCTAAATATTTTTTTTCAACTTGCAAGTTTGACCTGTCTTTTCAAAGTCCCTCGTCCATGGAGTAAGGTCCAAGTAGACTTGTCCATTCAAGTCACCATTCTAGAATATATTTTTTACATCCGGTTGGTGTAGAGACCACTCAAAGTTGACTCCCGTTGGGAGGACCCAAATAATACTTTTTGTGACAAAAGCAAAGGTCTCAAAGTAATTAATCCCATATATCTAAGTGAAGCTTTTTTATGACCACTTGTGCTTTATATCTTCCATGACAAAAATTACATTCTTGGGTAAATAAATGATTTCCCATGTTCCAATTTTTTTTTTCTTTGAAAGTCCACATTTCCATTGCTTCTCACCGTTCTAGTTTATTAAGAGCCCTTCCATTTTCTTTCAAAAGTCCACAATTCATATTCCATTGCTTCTCACCATTCTGGTTTATTAAGAGCCCCTTCTACAATATTCGAGATTTCAATTTTTGTTAAGTTAGAAATCAAAGTTCTAATTGAGGATATATGGTCATATCTTACAATATCTGCTATAGAATGCTAAGTACAAGCATCAGCATTCTATAATCTCACATGTGAGAAGAGTTTGTGAATTATTTTGGGTCAAGGTAAGATTCATGACAAACTTCAAAAAGTGGAATGGTCATTCTTCGTAAATTCTTCCTTAAAGAGTAACCATTAAGTAGAATGTTATGGAATCAAATATTAAGAATGTCGATCAAATAGATTTTAAGAAATAGGTACTTGGTCGCATTTATGCTGTGAAAATTTCAAAGAGAAAAAAAATATTAAAATTTTCTTCCTCTTCTATCACCACTTGGAGGAATTTTTTTAAAATGGTTTTATTTTTGAAAAAGTCACATCCATAGACAACAAAAAAATTCATTTTTCATAGAAATAATATTGATTAAAAAAGCATTCAAGGTGTACGAGACTTAAGCCTCATTTGATTCAGTGTGACTTATGTCTTTTCAAGTGAAGCGTACTCCTCAAGACTTAATGCTTCAAGGAGCTTTAAGGTAGCATCTCATTTTATTTTTATAAATATTAATTATCATAATATTAATGTATTTTATATATTATTATACCTATTTATCTATTTACCTCATGTCTAACATGAGTTAGAGTTATCAATTTTGAATTATCTATCTCTCCTAGATCATGCAAGTCAGTGTTCCTCTTCTCCTCTAAGCAACACGAGTCAGAGTATTTAAACAACAATGCGCCTCTAAAAAGTATAAGCTAGAATAATACCTTAATCTTCCTTTATGTTATTAATCTATTGTTGTATTTAAAACTATATTAAATATATTGTTAACTACTATAGGGTGTAAAAGGAAAAACATAGTTGTTTAAGAAAACTTTGACGATGATGAGACATATTCCAAGAGTAACAATTATGATGATTCTTTTGAAAATAGTGAAAGTGATGATGTGGTTGTTGTAGATCTTCTTAAAATGATTTTGAGTGCTTACATAAAATCTCATTACAATTTTATGTTTTATATTAATATTTAAGATTATGATTTATGATTTGTGTATTTATGATAATGAAATAAATAAATATATTGATAGTCTATCATATTTATGAATTATATATACTTTTATAAAAAAATTTAT
Source organism: Cymbidium sinense (assembly GCA_021442155.1). NCBI lineage: Eukaryota > Viridiplantae > Streptophyta > Magnoliopsida > Asparagales > Orchidaceae > Cymbidium > Cymbidium sinense. Next base: position 253,579,883 of record CM038215.1, on the reverse strand, counting down.
TTCTTGTTTTTAAGCTTAGCCTTGATTCACCCCGAGGCTTATGCCTTGCCTCACTAGGTAAAACGTCTTAAGTTCCCAATTTCATTTTTTTAAATAATGAGAAATAGCATTTAAACCCTTTTTATTTGCACCATGCATTAAAAAAGATATATTTCAAGGATTTGGCATTAAGTTCATTTTAATTGTTTCATGATTTGATACATCCAAAGATTTCAAGAGGAAGATTTGAAATTATAAGTACTCAAGAAAATTTTAGAAAATACTCCAAGATTTTGAATTGAAGCACATTAAAGCGAAGAAAATTAAAAGGTAATATGCCATGAGGTTGGCAACACCCTAATAATTTTTGGGGCTAGGTGATGGTAGTAAATATAATAGATCTTGCCAACTCTTAGAGATGTTTATTTTTTTATTCGGCTATACCATCTTGATGAAGTATGCTGGGGTAAGAACTTTGCTTAATTACATTATTCTTATTTAATAGCTTAGAATGTGGTAGTAATACTCATGCCCCATCAAAAGGAGTATTTGGATATCAAATGAGTGTTAAGTTTTAACCATACCATGAAAGTTTTTATTTATTAATTTATTGCATCAAATTTATCTTTCAACAAGTATAACAATCTGGCTCCAAAAATTCGCCACCAACCTCTTCGATGAAAAGAGTGTTTAAAATATCGGTGTAACTTTCAAAAGGCAGATAGAATAGTAGATAAGACACTACCCAGAGATTTCGTCCTCATTTGGTAAGGACTTTAGATATGGTTAGGGTTTTCATATAAGCATATATAGTTAATTACCTCCTAAGTGAAGAGAACTTTCGATTAAAATTTGTCGTTAGATCGAATAAGTAGCGTATAGTAGGCGTATAGAGTTTCAAAATTTAAGATATGAAATTTATCATTTAAACTTAGGATGGTTGAGGAATGATGGCGTCGATCTAGATCTCATGGTTCCGTAAAGCGATCGTGGTCACTGTCTAGTCGAAGATAGTCGACCCGACGAAGGATCCCATCAACAATGGGTTATCGTCAATCACATAAACCAGGGTGGTGTTTGTCACAGAGATAAACTTAAGTCGACAGGGTTGTTTGTCCTATCAAGTATCTCTATGATTCACTCAAAGCGAGTCATTGGAAACATAGTATGGTGCGTGATCGTAATATAATGAAGTTGGATTGGTCAAACCACCGTCGGAGGACTCGGTATCTACTTCATCTGTGGGCTATGGCCAAAATGCGTCGGAGGATACATCGCATCCTTCGGCGAGATTAATTGAGAGTGAAATAAAATACTTGATTTGACATTGGCTCCTTTTTGGAATTTTCTTAATTTTGCCGAAATAATTGCGGAAGGTGGATAGATTGAGTTTAGTTTAAGTTTTTAATGATATAGTTTCATTTAAGCAGTTTCTGATTGATATTTGAAAATTGATTAATTAGAATATGTTTAAGGGCTTTAGATCCTATCGACTCTGTTTAGCTGTTAACAGAGGATTAGATCTACTGTTATCTGACAGAATCAATTTTTTAGACATTTCACTGATGTTGAAACTTTTATTATAGTTTTTTAGGTTTTGTTAACACGACCCGGTCGTAAAATCGAAGCATCGCGGCGTCCCTGACAATTTGAATTTCAACATTAGTGTCGGTCATCGGGTTTATTTAAAAATTTAGGCAGTTTTCATTTCTGAGTTATGAGATTGTTTTCATATTGCTATTTAATTTGATTTGAAAAATTGATTAATTTGAATTTGTTTAAAAGTTTTAGATCCCTCATCTGTTTAGGCTGTAACAGAGGATTATATCTCATGTACGATAGAATCGGTTTCCGATATTTCATTTGATTTTAAACTCTTATTATAGATTTTAGGTTTTGTTAACGGTTCAATCCAAGTAAGCAGGAAGCAAGATCCTCACCTTAATTTAAGCATTCGATAGTGTGAGATCTGAGTGTATAGTAATTTTAGTTAATTTTATGTTTGAATTATGAGCTTTGATTTATTGTCATTTAATTCCAACTTTAGCGCTTGGCCTTTTGACATTAAAATTGACTTGAAATATCATGTCCGAAGCATCTGAATTATGAGCTTTGATTTATTGTCGTTTAATTCCAACTTAGCCTTGTGCTTTTGAACGTTAAAATTCACTTAAAATATCATAGAACATCTGGTGTTTATAACTTTTAATTTCATCTAATTAATGAAATCATTGATTTTGAAAATTATAATTAGAACAAATTTTCTTAATTTTTGATCAAAGGAAGCCCTATGATTTATGTAGATTTTGATTTAGTATCGTCTTCTATCTCTGAAAGGGTTGGCGAAGAAGGCGTTGTAAATTGATCTAATATCTTATTAGATTTTCAGATTAATATTTAGTACATTCCAATTTAGCTTCTTTAGACATTAAAATTTGTCTTGAAATCTACATGTCAGAAGCGTCAGGAATTTATAGTTTATATAATTAATGAAATAATTGATTTTGAAAATCATAATTAGAATGAAATTCCTTAAATTTTATCAAAGAAAGCACATGATTTTATAGAATTGGATTTAATATGTCTTACATACTGCTTGTCTGAAGTTGCGGTCGGTGGCGAAGAATGCGTTTTGATTTAGATTGTAGTTTAAAATATTACTTGATTTTAGTTTAGTTATTGAGTTTTTGTAATTTTTCCAACTTGATTATGCTCAATTTACATCAATTTTGATAAATTATGACGATTTCAGTGTTTATTGTTTTAACCTCATGCTTATTAAAGATGTCAATCCATATTTGTATAAGAGTTATTAAACCAAATTTAGATTCATCCTTAGATTTTGAGTTTATTGCAAGTTTGTTATGAGTTTAGCTTTAATCCACCCATCAATTCCAATTAAAGCTTCTTTAATTTTAATAAATTTGCAAGAAAAGGAAACTTATTTTACCGCTTCAATTTAAGTCCATAGAGAATTGTAATAAAAGTTTGTGAGTTTAGTATTAGCCTCTCCCAAAGTTTGTTTGCATTTTAAATGAATGTTCCCCTTTTTTTTTTCAAAATTTGCTTTAAAGGCACCCCTCCTTTTTTTTTCTTGTTTTTGACTTTTAGTTTAAATTCTGCGGGTTTCCTTATTTAGCGTTCTTAAGTCGTCATTTACCCTCCTTTTTTCTAAGTCAAGATTTGTGAAATTTGACAACCTCCGTCATCGTCCAGTATTCTCAGGGTGTTTTGGCTTTTCAGTCACTACTGTTGGCGTGGCATGATTGTCTTCGACACCGTAGATTTTATCTCGTCGTAGTAGCTGCAACTTTTAAACGAAGAAGAAGGCATCTGATCTGATATATATTTCTCCTTTTTTTTTCTAAGTATGGAAATTATACAAAATTTCAACTTCGTCAGGAGGCCGACATCCAAAGTGCTTACTTCGGTGCGCCTGTTGAATGTGGCGGTGTCTTCGACACCGGTCTGTTTTCATCCGTCCGTCTTGAAAGCAAAACACTGGCATCGTATATATTCACATTCACAAATCTCACATGTTCGACACATTTTTTTGTATTTGTAAGACGAAAAGGCGGGATTAGGTATGTGATTGGGAATATAAGGTAAGGAGTCGGAGAAAATCAGAAGAATTAGTGTTGGCGATGTTCTTCCAATTTCTGACCGAAAACAAAGCTAAAGCGGGGATGCAACGCTAAATCGAAGAAGAATTCTCACTGTTGATGATGTTCTTGATTTGCGGCCGCAGACTACTAAAGTGAGGGATCGCGATCTTTGGAAATCGAAATTCGCAGAGGCGATGTTCTTCCTCGATTTCGCGTAGCGAGACGGAAAGCGAGGTCGCGGCGAAATGAAAAAGAAAGTATGTTGGCGATGTTCTTCCCAATTCGCGCGAAGCAGGGCAAGTCGAGTCGGCGTCGAAAATCGAAGGAATTAGATATTCTTGCGGTTCTGTGAAGCGAAATGCGGCTGGGGCAATGGTGGGACGCGTCTGTGACGGATTATAAAAGCAAGTGAGCTATGATGCAATCACGGGCGTGTGGAATGGAAGGCGTCTGGCGGGAAAAAATGGCGATTGGCCGTGGGTTTGAGCGTGGAGGATTCTTGGCGGAATGGGATTGGATCGGGTTTCTGGTCACAGCGAGTGTCAGGGTCCAGTGGCGGTTCAGTCTGGCGTCCTTGGGAGCAGGTGAATCTGCAGTGGCGATAGGATCAGATCAGTAGTAGCATCAGGTCAATTTGTCAGAAATGAGAATGGGCCTGGAGGAGGTTCGGTTAGAGCGATCTTGTGCCCCAGGAGCAGACGAGCAGCAGAAGTGAAGCGAGCAGGATTTGCGGTGATTCTGAGCCATGCTGAAATAAAACTTTCTGCGATTTCATTCCATGAGTCGACGGCGAGGTTATGAACAGGTCAGTGTCAGCAGATGGAGACCTTGGAGACGCAGCTCAGGTCAGTCTGTGCCAGCAGTATGAGCAGTTCGTGGTCATTAACAATGAGGATTGGACAGCGACTTTCTGTGCAACCACCGGGGGAGCAACAGGCCGTGGCGAAATCGGAAAAGCAGAAGTGAGGAGAATTTCACACGTGTTTTCTTTGTTTAGGGAGAGAGGAATCGGGATAGAGGAGAGTGGGAAGAATGAGGAATCAGGGAGGAAAGCAGGGAGTGGTTGCTTTTCAATTTTTTTTATTTTTTTATTTTGCAATTTTTTAAAAAGCGAAAATAGGGAGGAACGGTTGGATATGAGGGGTAATTTAGTAATTTTTCGAAATAAATTTGAATTTATTAAAGGGCTTTAATGTGAATTTCGCGCCGGTAAATGCACATAGTCAATATATATATCGATGTAAAGTAATTCTTATGTTTGAGCAACCCGATCCGTTTAGCGGTCGAGACCTCTTGGTTGGTCGGCCAAATTGGGTCAATTTGGTTAAAATGCACATCGCTTTCAGCTCGATTTTCATGACGATCCGAATTGAGTCGAACATCTTACTTAATAGATTTCGGCGTTTCGAAGCTAATGGCGATCAATTTCGCGAATGAATGTCGTTTGATCCTTGTCAACGCCTCCTGATCTCGATATGTGTGCAGGCACGTTGACGACTCGAGCGTTTGCTCGATTGCTCATCAAATAGTGCAATATTTATATCCTGACCAATTTCGACATTCTGAACGCGATGGTGAAATCCGTTCGTCGATCGGAGGTCATTTGAGTTGATTTTGGTGACGTCCTGTGCATTTCAGCCTCGATTTGCGCGTCGTCACTAAATCAGACATTTCTGCTAATTGGTGAGACGGTCTTATTTGATAGATTTGGCGTTTCCAGGACGGTGTGATCATTTCGGAAGTCGTTTGTTCATTATCGCGCACAATTTTGATATGTGTGCAATGTTGATGACGTTAATCGATTGATCGGTAGATTTTGCAATATTTATATTCCGATCAATTTCGACGTTCTGAACGCGATGGCGAAGTCCGTTCGTCGATCGAAGGTCGTTTCGACTATTTTCAGTGACGTCTGGTGCATTTTGAGCCTTAATTTGCGCCTATCGCAAGTCCAGGTCAATTGATTTGTAGGTTTGTCTTGGTTATGATGACATATGTAAAGGTCAACAAATGCCCCGACAAATGTGATTGGCATGGAGCTAGTCCGCGTTTGTTGGTTGATCATTAAGCCGAGCTTGGATCATTTTAGCGATTCTGATAACTACGGAACTTTGACAAGATTTATCATTAGTATGATGTCTTATTGGGGACATGCTAAATGAAGGCTTGACCGATTTGTTAGAATCGACTTGTATTGATAAGAGTTCTTACATCTTATCTACTTGATGGCTTTCTTTGAAGATCTCTTTCTTTTTTATGTCATTCTGATTTGAGTTTCTACCTTAGCTTTGTGCTTGGTCGGGTTTGATGGAGGAATTGGTCTGCTTATTTTGATGAAGGACTCCGCTAGGGAATCGATTTATCATGCTTGATTGGATTTGAAATTTCTCCTGTCCTAACTTTAAGCATGATAGACTTGATGAAGGACTGACCTGATTTGTCCCTATTAACTTATCAGGAAGTGTATGCACTCCATGAATCTTGTGCTTGCTGCTTTGACGGATTCGTTGAAGGATACATACAGATGACCCAACCTTCCGGCTTATATAGAGGTCAATGTTGAGTTATTATGGAATAACCACAAAATTCATTTAGTTCGGTCATCGGCTTTGTATGAATTATGAAATTGCTTCTCATATGCTTCGCTTTTGAGATGAGAGAGCTTTGATCTATGCTTTAAGCTCGAATCATTTGAGAATAAATTGAAATATCACGCGGTAATATGAAGATTGATTTGAGCTCAATCAGCTTTCGATGTTTGACCATCGATCAGTAGATCTAGATCTCTTGTAATCACTTTGGACCAATTGAAATCAAGCCTATCATCATTGAACTAACGAGTGGCTCTTTCACCGCTTTTCTACGTTGTTGAGTGAGGAGAGCGCCGAACTACCACATCTCGAGCTTTGTTGAGTTCAACCTAGAACCTACTGAGTGTTCGACTTGTCAGTGGGTTGGTGGTTTTGTCATCGGAAGAACGGAGCTCTTTCACCGCGCCTTTTCGCGCTTGTTGATGAAGAAGCGTGAACTCGACCATTTGTGGGCTTGTTGACTCCGACCTTTAGAATCCATTCGTGTCCTAGACTTTAGGATGTAGAGATTGATGTTTCTCCAACTCAGTTGATTGAAACTTCCGAAATCAGGAGTTCTTCTGACTTGATCTTTAGAATTTGACAAATCTGGGAGATAAATTTCTTGACATTTAGGGTTATATTTTAATGTGTAGAAATAGATTTTTTTTGCTCCTGCAAGACTCTATAACTTAACAGTAACAATTATGGATGTATCCAAGGATTTTGGCGTAAAGCTCGATGTCAACTTGAATCAGAATATATTTGAGGATCTCGTCTTATGGCACGATGTCAACTCAAATAAACTTAATAAAAACTAAAAAAACACTGTCTTGCAGGGGGAATTCTAAAATACATTTAGAAGAATTTTCAAGATGAAAATATACAAATACATTCATATTTGAATTGGTGTACTCTAAAAGAGATTTTAACATACAACATTGATTTCATCTCAGAGTATATAAAATCTAAAATGCCCCTCAGTGAGAATTTTCACGAAAAGTTCATTTTGTTTATTTAGGATCTCGCATGAAGACAATGTCAACCTAAATAAATATACTAAAAAATGTCCCCTATCTTGCAAGAGAATTTCTATCAGTATCTCGAGAATGTGGTCAGTAGTACTTTTCAAGTATCGATCATTAATTAGCGATTGGTCTTTCAACATTTAGTCAATAATAGTTGGTATGCCTCCTCGATATACTTTTTCAATGACAAAGAATCTTCCCAGTTAGGCTTAAATTTGCCAATTTGATTGAGGAATTGGTTTTCGACCGTAACCAATTCTCCTTTTGGAATGTTAAGAGTCACAGTATGATCAAAATCCTAAACATCTTTGCTCGATAAACTTTCAAATTTTGTTGAGCTTTGAGTCTAACTTTGTCAAGCTCGTCAAGCTCTTCCGTCTGAGACATGCATTCTCATTTTGAGTGAGATTGTTTTGAATGGCTACTTAGAGTGAAGGTAGTTCAACTTCAAATGACAAGGCCGCTTGCCCAAATACTAGACATAATGAGTGAATTTTATAAGAGTACCCAGATGTCACGTTTCTTTCTCGTAGGCAATTTCACCGAGATTTTGACTTCCAAATTTTTTTTTACATTTGTGACGGATTCTTAGACCTGTGGTCTAAGTGTCACATCTCGATACTCACCGTGCGGGACTTGAATTAGTAGACATCTTGTCGGGGTTGTAGTAGGTCTCTTTGGAGGAGCAACTCTAGTCTCCCAAGGATGGGGACCGCCATATTTTCTTTTCATCACCATTTCTTCAAGCTTTGAGGACCATACACTCTTGCATATAGCTGAAGTTTCCTCAGAGAAGTTGGAACGACATTATCGTCGAAGGATCGCTTGATTAATAATGAGCTCCACTTTACCCATCTTAGTTATCAAACTTATTATGGGTTGGAACACTCGCTTATAGCCACAAATTGGTTGTACAATTTTAACTTGAACAATGATTGTTGAGCACGCAGTTCACCATTTCTCTTTCTCCACTGACTTGCTTCCAGATGAAGAAGCTTTTGTGACGCAACTTCTTCTCGAGGCTTTGACCTCCATATTTATTTTTCTTTCATCTAACCTTTAGAATCTGGATTCCAACACGCCGTTCGTGTCACGCGATGCTCATGTAGGAATTGCTTAGAAGCAGCTTACTACCACGATTGTAATTTTGTAATGGAGCATTTTTGGTTTCTTTGATAATTGACATTTGATATATGTTCTTCATAAGACATTTTTCCTTAACAACCTTCAGAACTCTATGTGCTCGAGTAGATAGAGTTTCATGTTGTTTCTTCATAAATTTTGAAGTTGACTGCTGTTGAGCCCAAAAACATCGCTTAATATTACCAGCAGAGCTATTCCTTTTCACCCATCTCAAAAGTTTCAAATTTATTGTGGGATAGAAATACTCGCTTCTGGTTGTAAGGTTGATTGTATGACTTGTGATTCAGACAGCAACTATTGAACTCGCAGCTTAGTGTTTCTTCTCATTTACCTTCTACTCAATTTTCCTCCATAAGAGAAGGCTTCAGTATCATACATTTCTAGTGTGAAAGGTTCAACTGGCAGAGTTGTCGCATTCACAGGTATGACTGAAACTTTCTACTTAGTGAAGGTTCTCTTCAAGACTGGCACCTCAAAATGAATCAATCTTTTAAGTATAAAAGCTCTCTTTTGAGAAAACACAACAAAGAAGTGGTCATTCCATTTGTCCTCCCATTGCAAAGGTTGGTGTGTATAATATGCAGATGCTTGTGGAGGATCATTTACGGATGGTGGAAGTCTATACTATCAAATTGAATAGCCAACATCCCCAAGATATTGATTATAGCAAGGGACGGATATTTCACCTATGATGATAAACGGTGTTCTGAAGATCCATCAAAATACAGAACAAATAGATTATTCATAAGAATATGATTGATTTGAATTTAATTTCATTGATGATTGATTTTAAATATCAATTTTATCATGTTTTCACTACTATAAATTAAATTGACCAAATTAAAGATGGAAAGAGAATCTCCCCAGGAGCCAGAAATCTATGAAAAAATTCGCCATGACCTCTTGATAAAAAGAGTGTTTTAAAGTCGATGTAATTTTCAAAAGGATGGAATAGATATACACTACTAGATATTTACCTCATTTGGTGAGGACTTTAGATGCGTGTTTCTATGCAAGCATAGTTAATTACCCTCTCAAGTGAGAAAGAAATTTGATTAAGAAATCAAGTCGTTAAATGCGTAATAAAGAAGATATGGAGTTTCAAAATTTAGAAATTCATCATTTCATCTTAAACGGAGATGGTTGGGGAATGATGCGTCTTGCCTAGATCCCAGATTTCGCCATCCGGGTAGTCGCAGACTAATCTACTTGTCGGTAAGAATCGACCCAACCTCAGGGATCCTCATCGAACACATGCCACGCCGAAATCACCGAGAAGGTATTCACGAGAGGACCTTAATGAGAGAAGCTTCTATCATTATCTATGATTCACAACTCAAATGGCGAGCCATTGTGAGATCGCCACGATCGTGATCGTAATATAATGGAGTGACGGCCAAACCACCGATCGGGACTCTGGCCGCATCGCCATCTCCGGCCCACCTTGGCTAAGTCACGCATCAGGACAGATCACGCCCCACGGCGTGAGATTAATTGAAACATACCGTAACACTTGATTGACATCGCTCTTTAGAGCTGAGTTTGACCCCGACAAACCTGGAAGGTGAATAGATTGAGTTTGTTTTAAACTTTAATGATAATTTTTAAAAGCTTTATCAACTTAAAAATTGATTAATTAATATATTTAAGAGTTGATCCTATCATTTATTTACTACCAGGATTAGATCTCTCCCACAGCCGATATTTCACCGATTTGAAATTCTATTATAGGTTTTTAAGTTTTGTTAACCCACCCAATCCAAAGAAAACCGGAAACAACGATCCTCGACACTGAATTTAAGATTCAAAGATAGGACCCATGTGAGTATTTAAGAATTTAGATAGTTTTCATTTTGCATGAGATTGATGATTACACTTAATTTGATTCAAAAAATTGAATTTGAATATGTTTAAGATATTTAGATCTCACAATTATTTAAGAAGTATATTATATTAGATCGTACTGACAGAATCAATTTTTCAAATATTTTACTTATTTGAAACTCTTATTATAAGTTTTAGGTTAATCCGGATCCCCTAAGACTACGGAAACAACCCGCAAAGATCCAGACATAATTTAAGATTCAAAGATAGTATCACAAGCACGGTGATATAGTAATTTTAGGTAATTTTGTCTTTGAATTATGAGCTTTGATTTCAGATTTTTCATTTAATTCCAACTTAGCAGGCTTCATTTTCATATTAAAACTGCATTTGAAATCTCTATGTTTAGCCAGATATTTATAACTTAGATAATTTCACAATTAGTGATTTCTTTGATTTTGAAAATCATAATTATAAATGAAATTCCTTAATTTGTATTGATCAGGAAGTTTCCCATTTTGTAGAATTAGATTTCGTTCTGCCCGCTTATATAAAGATTGCATCCAATATAAAAAAAGGCGAAATTGATCTGATATCTTATTAGATTTTACAAATTATTATTTAATACATTCCAATTTAGCCTGCGCAGCCTTTTCAGACATTAAAATTTGCACTTGAAATCTCTATGTCCGAGCACATGCAGGAATTTATAGCTTAACTAATTTTATCTAATTAATGAAATCATTGATTTTGAAAATCATAATTAGAATGAAAATTCTTTAATTTTTTATCAAATTAAGTCCTATATTTTTTATAGAATTTGATTTACTATCGTCTTTTATCTGCTTGTACAAAGAATTGCAGATCCGATGGAGAAGAAGGCATTTTGATTTAGATTGTATTTTAAAATATTACTTGTTTGAGATCCTGTGCTTAAATTTTATGATGATTAGATCTACTCGTACGTAATCGCTTCTCAAATATTCCACCAACTTAAACTCATTATAACATTTTGCTTAACCCGGACCCATTCTAAGACTAAATCGAACAACCCGTAGATCCTCACACTCAATCTAAACATTCAACATAGTCACGCGATTTTATATTTAGATGATTTTATCTAATTAATGAAATCAACATTAAAAATCATAATTAGAATTTTTTTTATTTTTTGAATTGAAGGAAAGTTCTTCATGAAGATTTAATTTAGTGTCATATTTTGTCTACTTGCATGAAATCACAGATCCGGCGAGTATTTGAAAGCAGAAGTTTTTAATAAAAATATATTCATTTTAGATAGTAAATGAATTTATTTTCATTCAAGATATATCACATACTTTATACTCTTTATTCATACAAGTTTATATATGAAGTTCATCCAAAGAAAGTTTCAAGTCTCTAATTTTATCATTTAAGGATTTTTCAAATTTTCTACAACAAGAGTGTAATCTAATTTAAATTCATTCTTAACTTCATATCAAATTCTATTTATTTGAAAATTAAACTTCAAATTTATTTTAAGTCATTTGTGATGTATATTAAAGGAATTCAAATTTATTTCAAATTTTATAGGTTTACTTGAGTTTGATCCCTATTTTCTTATTTGAAATATGATTTTTAATTTTATTGGTACTCAAGTCTCTTTCAAATTCATTTCTAGTTCATTTATATTTAATTTCTACTCCATTTCTTTAGGACTTTATATTTTATATTTTTTTTATTAAGTCCCAAAATTCTAATCATCCCCGCATGTGCTACATGAGCACATGATGGGTGTAAAGACCGACGACCTTTAATCCGTCACGAGCATAACGGACCTTCAATCACCGTAAAGCAAATATATATATACGCAAATAGTCAAATTTCGCAACATTTCAACATTTGATCGACGATTTTGTCTTTTACTGATACCTAATAAAGCAAGATTCTGACAGAACCTCCACCTACTACTACTCTAATGCAATGGCGTATTGAAACTTGCTTTCTTACTACCAATCACAAAGATAATATTTGAACGATTAGTGCTTCCTTGAAGCTTATAGACGTGAACAAGACCAAACTCATTGCCAACAACCAACTCAAATTTAAGAAGCAGAAGTCCAATGCTGATACCGAAGCACCTTGGCCATTAACTTCAATATCAAGAACCTTATCATCTAAAACTAGCATTTGCGAAAAAATGGGATGTGTAGCATCCCATATTATAATAGATCCATCTTGATAACCTGCTATATATAGTCTATCAATTCCATTGTCTTCGAAAACGATTGCTTCCCCAGGGACTCCACTAGTCAAAGACCACTTTGTACCAGCAGGTAAAGTTGATGATATATTTCGCTTAGCAAAGGCTTTCTTTAATAAAACCTTAGACGAGTTATGTTCCATTGGTAGTAAAAAAAGCTTTGCAATAGTAATACGTGGATCTATAGTTGGTACTACAACAGGAAACTTCTCAGCCCAAGCACAAACATCACCGTCTGCAGGTTTCAGCATGGAAAGCGCAACACCCTCATAGACACTTATTTGTCCAGGTTTTTTTATGCAATTATGCTGACAATATTTGCTAATGAATTGATTATTGCATAGTCTGGAAATGAGTTTTGGTGGCAAAGTGTGTTTCTTAAATGGATGGTCCTCAGGAACAGGTTTGATCCTTTTCGTCTGACTTCGGCTTGTCGAAGGAGACAACACTCTTTCTTGTATATGCGGTTGGTACGCTCGGGTATTCGAACCTTGGAGAGGTGTGACCGAAGCAACTCCATGAGAAATTGAAGGCTGTATCACTGGTGGCTTGCAGCTCAATGAAACTTATTATGAAGAACATCGATGGTCAGAGTCTGGCCATCGAGCCTTGGGGGATGGGGGTGACGGCGTTGTTCTCCCTTCGCCCGGTTTCGATCATATGGCGTATCAACTGACACATCATCGCCACTGCGTCCTCTACTTCAAAAAGCTCTCCGTCTGAGCTCTTCAGCAAAAGCTTCTTCTCACCTGTTGCCGCTGCGGCCATTGCTTTGTTGTTTTTTTGTCTTGTCATCGAGAAGATAGAGGAAGACAGGAAAACGGGGAGAACTTGGCTTGCGATTTATTTTTATTTTTTTAGAGGAAGAATCGTTCCATCAGTCGGGAGAAAGAACGGGGGGTAAGGAGAAGCGGCCAGAGTTGCTAGAGACGGGATGTGGGCAATTGAAGGGAGACGGACGGAGCGGGAATAGTTGAGGGAGGAATACCGGAGGGAACGGTTGAGCGGTGCCGAAGCGGGAGTAGTTACCGTTTGGAGGGAGGAGACGGAGCGTGGAGGGTTATTAGAAGGAAATAGTTTTTTTTTTCTTTTTAAATCAATTTTTAAAATGTGTAATCCACCTAATAAGATTTTTAATCAAATCACATCAATATATATATATATATATATATATATATATCAATCTTAATTAATGATATTCACAATGCACCCATTTTGATCGGCTTTGAGTCAATCGGTAGATTTCGCTTTAAAATACGCTTAACCACTCGAGCCGACTGATAATGCTCTTTACTGATAGATTTCGCTTTTAACGATGATCAATTTTGCGAGCATCATTTGCGTCGGCGTCCCGACTTCGATATGCAAAAGATATCGACAGCCGATGATTATTGTCGCAATATTTATATTCTCGACCAATGCTCAACGCGGAAAAGTCGTTCGACGGAGATCGTTGATCCTTTGCCGCCTCGATCTCGATATCGTCTGACGCGTTGATAACTTCGAAGCTGACGGTTGATCATCGTCGCGCAATATTTATATCCCGAAATTTCGACGTTCAACGCGACGACGGTCCGCTCGTCGATCGTTGTCATTAATTCGATAACGCCGCATTTCATCCGATTTGCGACTATCAACTCAAATTGATTTGTGGCTTATCTTGATTTGCGGAGGTCAACAAAACATGCATGTATGTACATTAATAAAGCGATTTTTTGAGTAACGATTTTAAGATTTAAATGAACATCAATAAACCAATGTTTTCTCGGCTTCAAACGTCGAATCGGGTAGATTTCGCTTTAAAATACGTTGCCGCTGCCACTCTTTTCGCCGATTTATGAATTGACAACAATCTTACTGATAGATTTGCTTTCGCCAACGACGTGATCAATTTGCGAACGAGGTCATTTGACTTGGCCGCCGCTCCGAATATGCGCTGCAGATATCGATCGGGCATCGCCGATTTGCAAAGTGCGAATATTTATATTCTCGAATGCTCAACGCTGCGATAAAGTCGTTTGCCGACGAGATCGCTTGATCCTGTCGCCCGATCTCGAGCGCAGACGCGGCTGATGACTGAGCGCTTGATCCGATCATCGCCGCGCAATATTTATATCACACATGTTTAATGCGACGGTTCGCTCGATCGAGGTCATTTGACTTAATTTCGATGACGCCACGCATGTCGATTCGACTATCACCTCCAAGCTCGTTCAATTGATTATCTTATCTATGGCGGTGGAGGTCAACACAAACATGCATATGTACATTAATAAACTGATTTTTGGAGTAACGATTTTAAGATTTAAATGAACATCAATAAACCAATGTTTTCTTGATGGTTACCCCTACCACAAAAAAAAAGAAAAATAGAAAAAAAATTTCTACCTACATTGAGAGCAAATGTAATTATGATGAAAGAAAATAAGAAAGCATATCTCAGATTAATTTATATTGTATAGGATAACAAACAGTAAAATTATTTTTAAACTTCTATATAATATTTTCTAAAATTATTTTTCTTCACAATTTTATTACTTTCCAATTCCTCACCTATATTTCATATTTAGGAACTTTATTTTTATATTTATTTTAGATTATATAACTTTACGCTTGAACTTTTCAAACTGTAATCCTCTGCCGTGTGTAGAAAGGGTAGCCTTGCTGGTAGTTTATTCATACACCTACCAAGTACTTGCCGTCTATCCCAGCATATCCATATATTTATTTTTAGAAAGTATCATATCATATCACCATATTTTCTTATTTTTTTCTGGAAGTTTGCTTTAAAAACAACACAAGTACAGACTTGAAGAAAATCATTTTCAGCAAATAAATGTCAAAAAGTGCTGTTTAAAAAATTATATTTCAGGGAATAAATGTCAAAAGACACTGTTTAAGAAATTATCTTGTGCCTACAATCTAAGATAGGCTTGCAAATATAAAGCAAGAAGCATATACAATTGTAGATCAATTCTTACAACTCTACAAGCAGAGCATGCATACAGATGTTCAACGTGGACTTAATGTCACCACGAATCCACAGTAGCAGAACTAGTCAACACAATCCAAATTTAATAACTGCAAAGTTTTAGATGATCAGATAATTGAAAGCATAATTGATTTACCCATTGGTTTAAATATCATGCAACATAATCAGCAAGACAAAGCAAGAAATAACATAAACTTTCATGGCATTATAGAGCAAAATAGCATTCAAAATTCCGTGAATTGCATTCAGCTCATGATTTGACTTGCAAACAATATTGACTAAGTTGAGCCACAAAATGTTTACGCATCTAAGAAATGTTAGTAAGATTATCTACGAATTTTTAACTCGTTGCACTCCAATTTAATGTTTTCTACATTAACAATCCCCATTTCAGATATTACAAGCCAATCAAGTATGGATACCCCAACTGAAGCTGTGAAAAACTTTGATTAGGCCATGTAACCGTTCATTATTCTCCGCAAAAGTATGGTTCTTGCAAACACTAGATCATCATTTAGTACCGTGCGATAGAAAGGATAATGGAAAAACTAATCGACCTTACTTGATAATGAATTTTCTATCCGGGATAGAACAACAGAAGCTATACTACTAATTTCTGGTTTTTGAGATAGGCTTGATTAATAACTGCTTCAGAACTTCAATTGGATCATGATGAATGATATTGTGCCATCCATGAGAAGTTTTGTAACTACAATTAGACTAATTATGTTGTATGAATAGCAGTGTTGGGCAGTATAAAATATTGATAGTTAAATTGAGCAATGAGTATATTGAGATGTATGCATTGAAAAACCAAATAAAATAAATTAAAGAATAATTATATTATAAGAATTATTGGAGTGATAAAATAAGACATTGAAAATAGAGTTAGCCATTTGGGAGCATGTACAAGAAGGGTAAAACATTCTAATCAGGAAAAATACTAAAATCTCTGTCATCATTGAGATGTTAGAGAATTTGTTCTTGTGGATGGATTGATTTTTATTTAACCAGATTTCCCATAAACTTATGTTAGGATTTATTTAGAATTGAGTTATACTTCCTATGGAGACAAGCATCCATAGTTAATTACTTCTTTTACAGCAATAGGAAGATATTATCGATTAAGGTTGGATTTAAATATTGATCCCTAGTGTAAATCAGTGTTTAGTGATATGGTGTGAATAACTATCAAGGGTAAATGAGAATAATCCCGATCAAGATCCCATGATTCTGCTATCTCGAGATTACTATTATTCTAGTCTAACACCATCATCAAAGGGTCATTACTCGTAATATCCAAGGAACCTGATTAGCAGCCATGAATTACCTCATCCCAAGAATCCTGAGTAGACTAGAGTTGTGCAAGAATTTGTTGTGTAAATTTGTTTTACAAGCATCAAATTATACTCATGTCTATTGAAATATAGATATTAGACATGAAATCCATCTCAAAAAACATTTGAATTTACATCCATTTAGAAGGCTATGTTAGAGAGGTTTGTCTTATAGACACACATTGAGCTTACATCTATTGGAATGTGGATTATTATGTTAAATAAAGTCAACCTAGACAAGTATAAGTCTTGCATCCATTGGAATGCCGTAATGTTTGCTTGCAAACATGGGTTGGACTTACATCTATTAGAAAACCAATGTTTAAAATGATTTAATCTCAATTTTATGTTTTGAAATAAATCTTTGATTTATTTTCATTTAAGTTTCAGATGAATCTTTGATTCAATTTTCTTTATTATTTGAGATGAATCTTCAATTCAATCTTATTTTATGTTTGAGATGAATCTTTGATTTAATATTTTTATTATTTGAGATGAATCTTTGATTCAATCTCTTTTATATTTGAGACAAATCTTTGATTTAATTTCTATTATTATTTGAGATAAAATTTTGACTTTAATTTCACTTTATTAAATTTAAGATTAAGATGATTCTCCAATCTCCATTTTACTTTTAAGATGAATGATTGATTCAATGTTCAGACCTAATCTTTGATTCAATCTCCTTTTAATGTGTAAGGTGAATCCTCAATTCAATCTCTTTTGTTTAAATGAATCTTTGATTCAATATTATTATTGGCATAAATCTTTGATTTTAATCTCATTTATGTTTGGGATGAACTTTCATTCTTAGTGAGATTGATTGTAAGGCACTTAGAATTGTGCCTAGTTAATTGAATAATTGATAATTATTCATAAAATTGTGTTTATGGAATATTTTCATCCCAAAAGTAAAGTTTTGAGGATTTTACAAAATCAACATGTAAATTAGATAATTCTCAATTCATCCATGCATTCAAAGATTCAACAAGGGATAAATAATTTAGATCTAGGTGTTCAATTTATAATTTTAATTAGATCGCATTATTTTAATATGAAGATAGATGATTATAAGTAATTTAGATTGCTAGAAATTTGCGTTGGATTTCGCCAATAATTTTAAAATTTGACATTTTCTTTGTTTTGAATTTTGATTTTTATGTAAAAGAATTAAGATTAATAATTTCAATAAAATTTAGGCAGTATAACAACTTAATAGTATTACAGTTTGTAAAATTTAGCATGATCAGCACTCTACTCCCTTACTCTGGACCTAAGATCAATAACAAAGGCTTTCAAATTATTCCCTACTGGATTCAAGATCAACAATAAGGTTCTTTAAATTTGAAACTTGCAAATAAAATTCTGCAATATTTTTAGACTAAAAAATCAGAATATCTAATAAAATCTTTGAAATTTTCCCAAATAGTCTTAATTTTCCTCTTAAAGCTTTAGGATTGGCTTATTTATGCGAATATCGTGACCTCAGCCAAACCTTCAAAACTCACACACATCTCTCCTCCTATTCTCACAAGAAGAGCTTCACTGAGGCATCCAAAGCTTGACTTTCTTGTCTCTGAAAGCGCCAGTTCATCTCTCTCAATTTCTTCTCTGCTATCCAAATCTTCTCTCCCTTTGGTGGCTCAATTTCATTATCTTGCACTTGTAAGTAACCGTGTTCGACTCTTTCTCTTTCTTTCATAAACTCTTGCGTAATGTAGGGCCTCGATCGAGCCTTGTCCTACTCCTCTTATAGAAGATTGAGTCTCAACTATTTGTGCCATCCCTCTCATGCGGTTTTGTCGACATGCAAGATTGTGGGTGTGTGGTTGGGTTCTATTGAGTTGGTTTGACATGACGTAGATCATGGCAGGAGGTTCAATTCTTTCTCCCCTCTTTTCTTTTCATTTTCTTTTTTTTCTTTTTTTTGTTCGATTTTTCAGCCGCAAACACATTCTAATGAAAATTAGCATTTGAGAATTGCGAAGGGTAGAGATAAGATAATATGGATAGAAGCACAAATTTAACACCTTGTGCACTCAATAGGATGAGTATGAGTAGTCAAAACCTAATCCCAAATAGGTCCATCAAGGATGATGAGGGATGATTTATATTTACAATGCTAATATATTAAGATAGAATCAATCTCAAATTATGAAAATGTAATATGATAATTCAAAAAATGAAGATTTAGAATGATGGAAGTATGAGTATATCCAATAAATAGTGCAGAAAATTATGAAATAATTAAAATATTGAAAATCAATCTCAAATGTGAAAAAATGTGGATGATAATTATGAAAAAAAAATTTAGGCATTGAAAATATAAAAAATATAATAATGTACATGTAAATTTGGGATGGACACTCAAATTTAAGCATGGAATTTTGGATGAATAAAAAAAAACACACACTTGTGTGTGTGTGTGTGTGTCTGTGTGAAACGTCCGTAGTAAATGAATGAGAAAAGGGTAGTTAAAGACGGAATACCAGTACAGAACCTTCACCCATAACAAACCCATCACGCCCCTTTATCCCATGGCCTTGACGCGGTTTGGGGTTCATCATTCCTCTGGGATAAAGCTCTACAGGCAACAAATCCACCAAGACCGATGGGAATGATCGCAGCTTCAGTTCCCCCAGCAATCATTACATCAGCATCTCCTCGACGAATGTGGTTTGCAGCAGCATAGAAGCAATAATTGGATGTAGCACATGCAGTAGAAATTGAATAATTTGCACCCATGAAGCCAATGTCCATAGCAAGCAAAGCAGATCCCATGTTGGTTATGGAATACGGAATAAAGAATGGCGTTATTTTTCTATAGCCTTTGTCAATCAAAGCTTGAACACCATCAGAAAACACAGTAAGCCCACCCATGCCTGTTCCCACTAGAACACCAGCTCGCACTTTGTCAATCTGCTAAGATGGCAAAAGTAACCAAATTAAATTAAAGAGAAACAAAACAAGCAAATTAATCCAAAGAACATGTGAGAGCAAATGCATTAAAGGGTTGTGATAGGGAACCAAAGTAGAAATCTGAAACAATTAGGAGAAGAAATTTAAAGGAATAACTTTATGAAGGAAAAAATGGAATCCATAAGTGCAATGGCACATTGTGACTAATTAAAACAATATCTTCAATAATCGAAAATTATGAACAAAAAAATAACAATTGACACTGCAATATTCAACAAGTGTAAAAAGCATCACATCACGTATTACCTAGAAAATTTTATCACATTTAAATCTCTAACCAGTAAAAAGTCACTTTAAACTCTTAGCCAATAAATATTTTAGGATTAAGTATGTTACACCATTTATTGTTAACATAATTAAGATTAGTTTGCCATAACTTTTTATCCTAGCCAATTTTAATTTCAAATTTCAACATCTTAGCTTTTTGTGATACCAAATATCACCTTATCATGCCAAAAGCTATAACTAATATTTGCCCATTCTCACTGAGCGTGCCTCCTATAATCTGATATAGCCTGGAAGCATCTACTTATTACTTTCAAACAGGTTACTATATATAATTGCTAATAATGGATGCCATAAAATCAATGGCTATTTCACAATAATCAGATTGAAGGAATTAAATAATTAACTAATAATAATCAAATATAATTTTATAGCAACCACATACTAACAAAAAAAAACAAGGAGAAGATAGAAGAAATTAGAGGAATGAAAATGATTTCTTGTCTGAATGAGTCTAATATTACTCAAAAAAGGATGAGATTAAAAAGATAAATGACGGTAAATTCATTGGTCTTACATAAATTCATTTAATCAAAATCTAATTCCATTACTTAATATATGTCTGAGATATCCCATTTGATTCAAGTTAATTTGAAAGATTCCAATAAGTTATGCTTGAAGTAGCATTGGACAGGAGATTATTTTAACACTTTGTTGTTTCGAAGATTTTCAGTGTATGTATTCAGCATGAGGGGAAAGGGGGCACATAAATATCCTATAAGTTCTTCATGTTTGAGCCACATCTCACAGATCCACTTTTAAGAGCATTTCACTGTTATTCCTAATTCCATTGAGGGCTATAATCTCCTAGCTTAAATTTTAGCCCTTAACAAAGGTAGATTTTGCAAATGGCATCAAATGTTCCATTAATTTTGATGATGTGGTAATTTGTTAACTTAAATTTGGATGATTTTCTTATAATCATACACCCATTCTCTAAATCTTTCCCTGCTCAAGATTGGATCCTTCTCCAATGATCTATTCAAGTTTCCCAAGCTATAACTCGAAAAAGGAGTTCCGAAAAATCTTTTAATCTCAAAATCAGATTGCTTGAGATTACAAATCCGAGCTCCCTATTGTAGTTTACATCAAGTAGCTCACTATTCAGGCATTAGGGAAGAAGAAAAATAGACAAAGGAGGTTGAGTTGGTGCCTTGGTGGTAAAGGAGGGCAATAGGGATTTGATGGTGAGAAGGCATGCAAATTCATAGAAGGTGAGATCATCAAAAAACGTTGAAGAATGTCATCATTGGGAATTTGGGAGGAAGGAGGAGAGGCTATTTCTGCATAAATTAAAGAGAAAATAAAGAATATTTGTATTTTTTTTCATTCAAAAGATGATTATTTTAATAAAAAGGAATCCAAAAAAGGAGAGTTTTCCAAAAACATAGAAATGCATGACATGCGATCCAATTGTGAGAGGATATGGATGATATTTTTTTTTTTTGCATATATATTGGAGTTACTAAACATGTAACACGTAATTCAATTCAAAACAAACTTAAAGTTCTATCGAGCAAAAATCTAAAACATTCAAGTTATTACTAAAATATAGATCATAGAGCTTATTTGCATATTAACTATCCATATACCATTTCTCACTATTGGCCTTTCTCTTCCACCCATCATTGCACTTTCTGCACTAGTGCCGCAATGCTTATACTATTCTAGTGATTTTTACCTCCCTTAAAGTTGGTTGTAGATACAATTTAGGCCCTTAGGGTTAATATTGACTCTAACCAGACTGGTTTTCAACAGCATTGCATGTGATAATCTGAATGAGTTTTCAAGAGAATACTCCCATCTTCCAACTCAATAAAAGAACTTTTGTTTCCAGGCAATTGAACTGAAGAGCTCCAAGCCATCAAGATCCAATACTCTATCAAGTAAGATAATAATCTTCTGATTTCCGCAATGGAGTTACATAAATTCATTAAAACTTTAGAAATGTTTAGATTAAATGGGCGTGCTAAGGAAAACAGGGATCTAATTCCCACGGCACAAGTTGGCTTCTATCCACTTTCCAATTGATATTTCCTTAAATATTATAGCATATTGATTTTCCAAATACTCAAAGGCAGTTGACAAGCATATGCAGCCACTAAGAGATCTCCTACTTGGAGTTCAACTCAATTTTTTCTTCGTTTTTTTTAGTATGAGAACCTATGGAGGACTTACAATCCAAATCATCAACAGATGATTTACACACATATTGTGATCCTGAATGGAGACAAGCCTAACACATAGATGACATTAAATGGAACATTGAATGGTCAATTAATCAGTAAAATTGGTAAGAAAAACATTTGGGCACCACAAAAAGTTGAATGGAGACTAGTTGTAGTTATATGCAAAAAATATTTATCTAGCATCTTTGCAAAATAAATCTTCAATTATTTTTATATATGACAACAAGACACATGCTAATATGTGGATATTAAATGCAGCATTAAAAAAAATCCCATTTACTATTATAAAAAGAAGTAAAGCATAAAACATTATAAAACAGATTCATGTTTTCAATTAATAAGCATAATCAACACAAGTAGGTAATCAATGCAAGCATCCAAATTAAGTTGTTTGGTTGCATAGGTAGTAATAACGAAAGAAATTCGAGAAGGATTATTTTATATTGGTTTGGTTTTTTACAAATTCACGACTGCTTTTTTTTGTTTGATAAAATGTAATGAAAAGAAAAAAAGTGACATCTAAATGGCGATACGCGCCGGCGGAGGGCGTTTCGCCTGAGGGCTGCGGGCGCATCCGGCCGAGGTGGTCGTCGACGGTCGGCGGGTGGCGGCGGTGACCACCGATCACTTTAGTGTATTTGAAAAATTAAATTCCAAATACGAAACTTTTTCGATATATTCAAATAATTTACTTCTTTGCAACCAAACGTTTGAAATGTTTAAAAGCGACAGATTCTGAAACCAAACAGCCCCTAAAATTGCTAAATTCATCTTCTAATTTGTGTCAATTAACTTTAGAAATGGATTTAAAGCACAGCCCAATCTAGTTAAATGACAACACTATGTAGAACTTTTAACACAAATCTTTGCAAATCAACCTCCATCCACTGCATTTACTCCGATTTAAGTTATTAAAGGATAAGAAACTTGATAGAAAGCAACTTTACGGAAATCAAGCAAGCAGTGTCGTGCAAACTCTTAATCCAGAAGATGAAATTACAACATTACCTTTTCGAGCGGAGCTTCCAGGACCCAGATCAGCGTTTTCTAGTGCCTTCTTCCCACTCACGAGACAATATCTCAGGCAATCATCGAGCCTGCGGTCGTTCTTCCCGTCAATGTACCCTTCCGACGAGAAACCCTAATCTGGCCTGCGAATTTCGTAGGGAACTTCGAGACATCGAACCATCAGTCCGACCCGCTTTTCCCTCAAGCAGTCGCTCATAGTACTTATCCACGTCATTTCCGAACACCGAGACCAGTCCCATCCCCGTGACCACGACCCTCTTCTTCGGATCCGTCTCCGCGTGGGAGCCACGGCGGACCTCACCCGTGACGAGCGCCGGGAACCTCCATACCTGCGTCGCCGGTGAGCAACCGCAGGGATGGACGGGCAGCAGTGGAGCCCCTCCGATGTGGGGATTTGGAGGGCTGGAGAGAATGGTCTGCATTTCGCGGGAGAAGAAGAAACCCTTCTCAGCGAGAGAGCGAGATCAAGATGCGGATTTTAATGCAAGGATTTAGCGATACGAACGAGGAGAGCACTGAATGGCGGCGATACGAACGAGGGATTCCAAATCGGAAAGGTGGCTAAGAAGTCTTGATAGGAATAGTAATCCAGGATTTTACCTTTTTTTCGCATGGAAGGCAAAGAAATGGTTACTAATATCTTCACTTCCTCTAAAACAAGTAAGGGTGTGCATTATTTAGTTTTAATAAAAAAAAAATCAATCCAAATCAAAGTTTTTAAGTAATTTGATTTGATTTTGAACTTAGTAATTCGATTTTTGATTTTAATTATTGAAAACTTTAGTTTTGATTTTGGATCGATTTGTTAAATAAAATTTTAGATAAACCAAATAAACTAAAATAATTATATATAATGTATTATTAATAATAGCTTATCTATTACAGCTTATTTTTTATTTATTTTTTAATACTTGGTATATTTTTTTTAACCATTATCCAATTTTTCAAAATATTTTATTCATAATATGATAATATTTCATCAACTGTTAAAAAACATCATTAAGGTAAGTAAAATTAGTTTAAAATATTTGTTTTAGCATTAAGTAGTTAATTTTTTTTTATTATATTTATGTTATTTTGCTTTATCTTAATCATTATACAATAAAGAATAAATAATTTTAAATGTAAACTTGGTTTATCCAAAACCAAACCAAAATAACCAACTAAATTAATATTCGGTTTGGTGATTTTTATTTGTTGGTTCAACTTTTTTTTAGAATCCAAACCATCGGTTTTAAAATTTATCATCCAATCCATCCAAATTAACCAAACGCACATAAAAAAAAAGGAACTAAGCTGAGAGTGTGAGATTACATCGAGCTTTTTTTATTTTTTAATAAAAGATAATGACAATAATAGAAATTAAACATATTACATTATATTTAATGATGTTATCAAACTACATATTTAGGAACACATCTAAAAGGCTAACAAAATCTCCAATTAAATATTTAATTAAAATTTTTAGAATATGCTAAATTGGAACTATCAACAAATATGATTCATCAAAGTGTATCTAAATCATACAATGAAGTCATAATTGATATAAAATCAGCACTTTTGAAAAATAAGAAACAATGATGCTAATCAATAATAATGATCGCTATGATAATTAGATGGCATCATTTAAATAATAGTGGTTAAGCAATGGGATCAAGTCGTTAATTGGAAAATAATGGTCGGGAGAGTGATTAAACCGATAAATTTGAACCCTCTTTTTATCCAAAATACTTTACTTTCGAGCTAGCAATTGTAATCTTCTACAGACGTAATTCACATGACATAACTTTTAAGTCAAATTAATTATTATAACCAATATTAATGATTTGATCAAGAGGATTCATTTAGATGATTTAAACTAGCATTTAAGTTTGAGTTAGGCCAAGCCCTAAATGTCATTCACTACAAATAGCTAATAGTGACATTATCTAATATGCAAATAATAGTAGGCTTAAATGCATTAATGGAATCAATAATAGAAATTCCATTAAACTAAATATCATAATAGAATGAAAAAGGGCTAAAATATTAGGCTACAATTAATATTAGTTTGTAACTTGCATGTGAGACTTTTAACAAGCATCTTTCAGCTGAGCCATTTTGATTTAAAATTTTGACTTACTCATTTTGAGTTATAGCTAGCTCGATAAGGAGTTTCTTTTTTAACACAAAATTGATTTGAGGTTTCATTTTAATTGAGAGCTCAAAATATATGTTTAATTAAATGAAAATTTCAATAAACTTATCTATTTTTTTTTATATTTCCATTTAAAGTCCACTTTTGAGAGCACATGATAGAAATTGTGGGAAAAAATATATTAAGCTCTAACTGCTAAATTGCATGACTTGCCCATTGATGCATCAAATATATAAAATTTATGTACTTATTTATAAATTCTCCATAATAAATTTATGTACATCAAACATAATTGCTAAACTAGCAAATGTAAAATGCACAATATTTATATAACTTCTACAATTTTTAAACTTTTGTTATGAATAGTTGAGAAGATATGAATAAAACATTCTACACATTAACATTAAAATATAACATGCTGATAACAGCAATCATAACCTCATATGCCATCACACACTAAAACACAACCACAATTCTTTCTCAGAGCAAGGCACAATCGCACAAACAGCCTACAACAAACAGTTAAACAATTACTTCTCATAGCAAATAATAACACCCAAAAATAAGAGTGTGGAAAAAAATACTAGCTCACAACTTAGGGCAATAATCAATAGTCCAATAAATGATTAAACAACCAACATGTTAATATAGAAGATATAATATTCCACTTTCTGAATAGGATTAAAGATTGCATTAAAAAACTTATGGTAAGATTGCAAACTCACAAATTGAAAGTCATAATTATCTCGACCAATGAGATAAAGTTACACTATGTTACAACAAATCACGTTAAAATTTTTAAAACTAAGCAGCACCTGGCAAATGCCAATTATGATAGTCGAGCAATGCAAAGTCATACAAGAAACACAAAAATAGAGGCTTTCACCTTCTGAGAATTTTTTTTTTTTTTGAAATTTTAATGAGAAGATCCTGCTAATTACTTAATCTTTGAAATCTGTAAGATCATGTTCACTACTAGCTTCCCATTGAGTATATCTCAAGGGGTATCTTTTAGGGGAGAAATCCATTAAAAAAATTTAACCTATTCAATATTGTTTGTTAAAGTTTTGCTTAATAATATTAATCTGTGTGGAAGAGTTCAAAAGTTTTGATTCTTTCGAGATTATTTATCAAAATATTACCACGACGTTAACATGATAAAATAATCAAATCAAATCTTCCTACGATTGATTATAGATTGATTAGAATAAGATAAATAACACAAATGTTTAAGTCATATGCAAAATTTTATCTGCATTTAGACCATTATTATCCTTCCATATTCACAATCTTTCTTTGAGAGTAAAAGTTCAACCATTGACAATGTTATCTTGGATACAATGCTGCATGGAGGGAGTCACTATTATTAAGACATTCATTTGAGATCGCAGACTAAAGTTGTTGTTTTTAGTTTTATTTTAATTTTTATATAGATGATAAGAAGATTGAGCTTTATAATCACAATTGTGTCAAGATATCTTCTTTCCAATGTTGAAATTGACCCTAACATTGGCTTATTTCGCGGATAGGTAATCAAGTAGACAACTAAGAAGATTTTTTTTTTTACTATAATCATGTCTAAAATATTAATGTGAATGATATTTTGGGATTAAGAGTTGCCCCTAGCTTTTAACAAGAGCTAAAGAATCAGAGTCTAGTATTTCTCCATTCATCGTATGTGTTCCTTCAAATTAGGATTTCCTCAAGTCTGATCATCAGTCATTATGATGATGTAATAAGAATATTTTTCATGACGCCAAATTATTAGAAAAAAGTCACATCGATAGAATGAAACTTTTTAGCTTTTTGTATGAAAATCCAACACATGCACGTGATAATTAAAGAGAGTTATAAAGAACACCAAAGTTTTTATATGAAATAATCTAAAAAAAAAAAGAGAAAAAATTGTGAGGCCTTGCCTAGTCCAAGTTATCTATTATATATTTTGATTTATGAAGTTATACTCTTCTCCAAGAATAGAGAAGACAAAATACTAGTATGCGTATAGAAAATCAGGCAATGATAGCCTTGAAACCATATTACAACAACCATATAGTGTTCAGTAATGGCCACTAATGGTTGTCGGAGGTGAATAATAGCTGGCAGTGATGTATGGTTACATGCTTCTAATATTTGCTCTTAATTTTTTTTCTAAGCCTCATTCCCTTCATGGTGAGAATGATGCTCTATTTATAAGATTTTGAGATGAATATTCTTATAATTATAGCTAAAATCAAATAGTTCATATTAATCTTCTTGATTGTGGATAATTTTTTGATGATTTAATCACTTTAATGACCTCCGATTTGAGTGATTTTAGGCTCGTTGGATTCCTCTCATTGAGACACTCGGTTCAACTATAATCATGCTAAAGTTGGGTATCATTCGACTATCTAATTAATGTCTTGAAATTTTTGAGTATATTTCTTGAGCTTGATTTGAGTTGATTTATATTTTGACTCGAATCAATCTATTCTTGATACTAGTGGATTCATCTCATTGATGCATTCTATTTTTATTTTTTAAAATTTGCTTAAGTTAGGATATAGATAATTTATAATTCAATACTATAAAATTAAATATTTGTATTACCTTAACATAAATGCTAATATGATATATCATCAATATTTTTTTAAAAAAATAAGCACTCGTAACTCATCAAAGCAATTAAGATATATCTAGTTGCATTAAAATAAATACGATTTTCATGTGAAAATATGAGGATAAATATTTCATATATACAAATATTATCACAAAATTATATTAAAAACAAGCAATACATTAAAAAAAAATAGATTGCACTAATGTATTTTATACGTCAAAATAATTAAGATAAGTATAACTTCAAGTAAAATAAAGGTAATTTTTTTAAATTAAGTATCATTAAAATCTTAATTATGTAATTAAGTATTGCTAAAAAAAATTTAAAATATGTAACGCTCAATTAGAACTAAATAACCACGTGATCATGACATGACGCGTGGCTAAAGTCACATTAATAGGTGTCAAGTGGGCTAACATATGGTTTTTTTTCACATTATTAAGAACAATACTTTTAGGAGCAACTTTAGCTCTTGCCCAATTCAAAGAAGTTTAGCTTATTCTATAATGCCTCAATTGAGTTATATTATGTTAGCTCTAGGTATAAGTTTTGATCGAGCTATTTTCTTTCATTTGATCAACCATGCCTATTCTAAAGATTTTTTGTTTTTGGGATCCATTATTCATTCAATTGAACCTTATGGGAGGTTTTACAACAATGACAAAAACACATTTTTTTATTTACAAGTTTTTATTCCAAGAAGTGAGTACAAGTATTTACATAAATTGATGATACATAAATAAAAATGAAATAGATAAGAACAAATGTAGTACAAATGCACAAATAAACTATCCTAAACATCTAACGCCTCCGTCATCTGCGTGGAATCCCAAAGACTCTCAAATCGGTCGTGCAACGGGATGGACGATCACACAACGATGGTGGCCTCAATGCGAGATTTTCGCATTCTCAAGGATCGGGCGGACGGCAAGATAGTGGTTGTGACTCATATGTAGGCTTATGAGTAAGGACTGAATCGCGATACATAGATGGACTGATCGAAGATATGTAGATGGTTCGGCTCAATCATGGTGTGAGACACCCTCTGCAGAATCCATAATGTGTGTCCCTCGATATGTACACAATCGCAAGTTTCGCATAACACCTCATCGACGCTCGAGCTCGCTCATCCACATACCAAGTATGGTGAAGATATCATGAGTCGCCGAGATGTGCTTCGACTACACAAAAAAATAGTATGTGAAATTAACCTCTCGCAACATATTGAATTCAAGTGAATACTTATGTTAGACGTATATATACGCTTTATGGCATAGTAGTGAACGGGATCTGCCGCTAATAAAAGAGAAACACATGATCAATCACGTATCTGGTTGATAGCCGTCATCCTGTCCACATCCTCATCTAAGCCCTCGACGAGGTAATCCCTCCGCCTCTCCTAAGTGGCAATGTGCGCCTGGTGGTAATCAACCCAGTCGACACCCACTTTACCCCGACCATCGATCATTTTGAAACTAGGGTTAAATGGTGGCACATCTACTCTGGGAATGAAGTCGAACTGGCGTAACACTCAGTTTGGTAAATTCCACTCAACTCTCTTCCAGCTGATCAGAGGGACTCGTGATAACCATGTATCAGAGCCTACTGAGCATGTATGTGATGAGCGTGACCGCTAAGGTACTCCCAGATCACATGCACATATTAAAAATTATGTTAAATTAAAATATGCATTATAGATATTTGAACTGAAATGTAATTTGCAAGTCTAACCTGAGTATGCAGCAAGCCATCCAGCTCATTTCTATATACTGTAACATTTGACATTCACCGGTGGCAAACATACTTTTCGTTTCATATATGCACATAACATAGTTAAAACACATATATAAGCTAAAAATTGAAAGTGCAAATAAATAAATATACATCAACCCAATCCGAGACCACAAGATCGAGTATACTCATTGTGGTCGGCTCCGCATGAATATGCTCTAAGACCAAGATCTGTAGAAGTGCAAGTGTACCATGTTATGGGCCTCCGACCAGACCGCTCCCTATATAGTAACCGCTCCACCCATACCATCGCATCAATGTATCGATCCTTAAGTGGTACATCGCAGTGGACCTCTGAACCTCATGTATTCGGCAGTAAGAAACACCAAATAAGAAAAAAAATGTAAGCATGTAGGTGCCTGAAAAACTTTTAAGTGCTCAGATGAGCGCATAAAGCCACACCACCTGGGCATGCATGTTTATGCATAAGCCAATCGGAATGTTGACGTGTGAACCGACGGCCATACATCACGCCTGTATAAGATCGCCCAATAACTCATCGCATATTAGTCCTATCCCATCTCTTCCCTCTCCAATCATAATTGGGCCAATGATAGTGACCCATCAACTCAGAAAACCAGATCATCGCCACGCCCCGAGCATGTCATCTCACCAAATTTAGGTGGAATGTTTATCGAGACCATCTCTCAACAGTAAGCAAATGATGATCTAGGTGGATGAAGCGAAGCTGGTTAGCACACTGTAGGCCTATTGCCTCTAGCCCACTGATGAATCATCTGTGATCACTTCAAAGATAAGCAAGTGACGCATTCAAGAGTGCTCGCAAAAAAAAAAAAAAGATCCGTCATTAACCAAAATAAAACCGTAGTTCTTTTGGTTAGAGGTAATCGAATTGAACATTATTTACTATGCACCACCCAACAACAAAGAAATTGAAGACTGCTTACTTACTTAAAACACATATCTTTGACAAGGTCACCTGAGATTTCAATATTATCTATTAGGACAGTTTCTTCAGATGGACAGTCAAAGTAAATATCGTTGTCCCACTCTCTCATAGTTTGACACATTCGGACATACTCATTTGTGGACAATATCTGACTCTCACCATCAATATTTCGGAGTGAATGATTTTTTAAAAGATCATGACTGTCTAGATTCCCAAGCACATTTGCTTCTACCCCGAGAATAAATATCATCACTAATATCCGCCACTCACGACTTGAACCATCGCTTCATAGAGCATTTCATCATCGCCGAAAGACTCGAGGCACATACAGTTCCTCTGAACGATAAACAACATCATCGCTGCCACAAAACTCATAAGTTGGACGATAAATTATCATATTAATTATTACAAGTATAAACAAGGAAAGGTTGATAAGGTATTACCTATGAATCAACTCATCAAAACTACGTTGTGTCGCCAGAGGTGCATGTGTGTCTAGTGTAACTTCGCAAACGTCAACATCAGATATAATAGACGCTATAAATCCGTTATCCGGTCCCATCGGATAACGACATGTAAGAGTGATTGTGTGACACTCTGAATCAATGTGTAAAGTTCTGCTATTCTTCAATTCCGATAACGCGACGGTAACCTTAACTGGACGAATTTCACACTTGGATCAATTGCTCATCGATACTTAGTTCGTTTCCATAGAAAAGGATTAACGAAACAAATTCCCTATTCATTCTTGTAAAATAAACTACATAAATAATCATAAATTTATATATCAAATCCTAAACAAAATTTTAACCATACAACTCTAATCCCTAGCACATACACTCTATTAATTTATAAATGAATATAAATAGAGATTTATTGTGTGTTCACGAAGAATGACGAGAATGTGCGCAAAAAACTGTAGAATCCGTCACATGAAACTTCCCCGAACAAAATAGAGCCATCGGAATCATCGCCGGAAGCTAATGTTGGCTTCCAACAGCTACTAGATGGGAGAGGGAAGTCGTCAAATGGCGTGGACGCGGCTGTCGGGAAGAAAGAAAGTTTCTTTCGAATACCCGGAGAAGACGACACAATGTTGGCGGTTGGAGCAACGCCGACGCTGCCTGGAAGCTTCGAGACGAAGATGAGTGTGCTTGGAAGGGCAAAACCGCGGTGCTCTTGGGGCGGAATCGGTTGGGGCTTAATCAATGCAACAAAGAGGAGGAGGAAATATAGGCCGACGGGTTCTATTTTAGATTCGCGCATAACGACCTCGACATTAATGTAGCTTTACATCGATCCGACGCTTACCTACCACTAATTGGGAGACTATAACTATTTTTAAATTTTTTTTGTAATATTTAATTACGTAATTAAAATTTTAATGATAGTTAATTTAAAAAAATTGCCTAAAATAAATGACAAATTATAGACAAAAATAACATATTATCAACCAATAAAATCATCAGATTTGAACTTAAATTTAAACATCACAAAAGAAAACTTATAATCAAAATTAAATATCTAATATATGCCAAAACATATCTAAAAAGAACAAATAAAAGAGTCGGCCAATCATCATCGGCGCTATGGGCAATTCGCTCAGTCGTTGAACAGTTTGCGCAAATTACCCAACGAACCCGTTGATTCCCTAAATTTCAAGTTCCCGCAACGTCGGCAACTTCTTATAATAATAGAAACATTCGGTTTTGACAAACAATAAACGCAAGATGCTCGCGAAGAGACAAGCAGAAATAAATAATCCTGTAATCCTGAGATTAAAAAAAAAGATATATTGATGGAAATTAGACTACAGAGATGATTGAAAACTATTTAATAAAAATTAAATCAGTCATCTTGATTAAACAAACTAAAAAATTGCTTCAAACAAGTCCCCCTAAGTCAACTCTGCAACAACAAAGCTCACATTTTCCTGCTCAATCTCCACTTCCCCACCAGTCATGTCTCTCTTCATATCTATCCTCGTCCTCCTCTCCGTCTCCTTACTCCTCAAAGCCCTCTACTCACTCGTCTGGCTCCCGCACCAGATCCAGCTTCACTTCCGGCGCCAGGGAATCGCCGGCCCTCCTCGCCGCCTTCTGTCCGGCGGCAACGCCGGCGACATCCGTCGGCTGTTCACGGCTGCTCAGTCGTCCCCGACGCAGGGACTCAGCCACGACGTGGCCAGCCGTGTGGCGCCGCACTGCCAAGTGGTCAGCGCGGTACGGCCGCTCATTCCTCTACTGGTTTGGCTCGCAGCCTCGCCTAGCAATCGGGGATCCGACGGCCATCAGGGTTGCGATGACTGACACTAGCGGCGCGATCGATAAGGCAGGGTTGGTTCCGGCGAGCAGAGAACTATTCGGCGAGGGATTGGTTTCGCTCACAGGGGAGAAGTGGGCGAGGCATCGCAAGATAGTTGGGCCTGCTTTCAGCATGGAGAGAGTAAAGGTTAGATCTCTCTTACTGGACGAGGTGGTGGAATTTCTAGCTTGCAATTTAGAACGATGAAGAAAAATTCGAAGTCACTTAAAATTTAGGATGAGTGTTTGACAACGAATTTACTAAAGACTTATATATTAAATTCAATAAATCCTATTAAACATAAAAATAGATTAATCTAATAAATCCTCTTAAATCTCAAATTTAGTAAATCCTGTTGAAACGGTGTATTTACAGAAACTCCAGATGCGACTGTCGAAAAAATTTCAGTTGCTGTCATTTTTTTAATCTTTTAAAAAATCTTAATTTTAAATAATTCATTTAATTACTAATTTTTTGCTTAATTAAAATATTATGATAAAATTAATTTTAATTTAATATTATTAACTATTTATTAATATATAATTATAAATTAATTATAATTTATTAATTGTAATTATCATTTGATAGATAATTAAATTTAAATAATTTTAGCTAATGTAATAGTTGATAGTTTTAAATTTAATTTAACTGTTTGGTATCAGATTAAAAGAAATGAAGTGTGAATAAAGTGTAAAGGATTACTTTATAGTTGTTTGGTTGAGCTTTAAAATTCAACTTTTTTTTTTTTGGTTGACAAAATAAAAGAAATTAAAGGCCGGACGTACGGAGCGGTGCATGACCGGCTGGCGGTCCGGTGGCGGTATGATGGCGGGCAAGCTGGGCGGCGGCGGCGCGGCGGCGTGCGCGGCGCGCCCGCCGATCATTTTATTATCAATTTTGAAAGATTTGAGCGAATTCAAACTTTAAGGAGTTTTTGATATCTTACAACTTTTAAGGTGTCATCACTAGGGTAGTTTCTCTTATCTCCACCTTGAAGCAAAATTTCATTTATTGAATTTAAGGGAACATTCATTGCCAAGTTCGCATGTGCTTAGAAGCCTCTAAGATTTTGTAGGTATTGTTGAAGATGTTGCAGGAATAGAGCAAGTCATGATAAAATTTTATTATTTTCTTTGAATGAGTGATTTTAGGTGTCAAAGATTTGATACCTGTAGCACTTAGGCATTGTCAGAATTGTTGGAACTCATTAATAGTCATGCAAATGCCAAAGAGTATGATAATTTATAGATTTTGAATCAAAATTTAAAATTCAGTAGAGACTTAGGATGACATCACCAATATTGACAAAAAAAAGAATCAATTCGGCATAAACTAAAAGTTGTCGTAAGAACCAAATGCCACATTTGCATCATCAACAGTGAGTTGAGCAAAGGAACTCCTGAGTTGTCACCCTTTTGTCAAAGATAAGCCACCAATAACTAATAAATATTTTACCCGCACTTTTTGGTTAGTAAAATATGTAAAATTGGTGAATGCAAATGAGGTAGGAACTACTTTCATCGTTTGCCACTCTTATATGCACAATCTCATATACTAAAGATCCATCAAAGTGTTGTGCATTTCATGATGATATTTTTTAGGAGTTTGTTCACACTCAATTTATGATTTTATCAAACTGTTGTAAAAAAAAAACGCCAACTTAACCCCTTGTCTATTTATATTTTTCAAGATGTTCACATTTTTATTTATTTATATTTTCTTTTAATAAGTTTAGTGGTATTATTTTATTAGTTATTTATATTTCTCTCTAAAAATACTATTTTTATTCATTTAAATATTATAATTATTATTTAAACATTATATTATTTTATTACTTAAAATTTTCCCACTCTAAATAAGAAGCTAGTTTTGGCCTTGATTATGAATTTCTCTCAAAATCATTCAAGTTAAGAACCCCTTCAAAATTTTAAGTATCAACCTCTTGATCACTGGCATATATAAATCATCTAGCTATAACTTTTCAACATGTTTGTGTAGATTTTCAGGACACATAATAAGGCTGAGATAAAAAAAACTATTGGATAGTCTTTTTTTCGGGTTAAAAAAGTAATTCAACATTAGCAATAACCATATTCTATCTCTACTTTTCATCTTAAGTGTTGACTTTCTTTACTATCCAAGAAATTGTTTTAAAATACCTCACATGATAATATTAAGTAATTTTTCTTTTCTTTTATTTGCTAAACTAAGCTTATGAGCTAGCTTCTCTATAATGATTTCTTGTAGATGTACAGTAGGTTTTAATAAACATGAACATCTTCTTGGATCTCTTATTATGAACTTAATCCAATTTCATCTTTCTCTACCTCATTTACTTCATTGTTGAGAATAACTTGCCTCTTCTTTCTTGGAGACAAGTTAGCCAATCATTTAAGTCAACCTTCCTAGGTTAGGCTAAATCAAACTAAAGAGAAATTTGTTCATGAATCATAAAAACTAAATAAAGAAAAGATAAATGACTACATTATAATAAGCTCATAAAGAAAAAAGTTATGCAAGTCAAATAAACTTACTTGGTGATTTACTTTGTGGAGATGGTCTAAGAATAGTATTGATGGAAGTCAAATTGATGTTCTCGTAGGTTTACTTTAGAAAGCTATGATGCCTTTAGTATACTCTTTGAACAACACTCAACCTAGTACTAATTAGCCACACTTGTCAACTTGGCGAAGAAATCCTTAGTTCTATTCTCTAAACTTAATTTTTTATATATTTGGTGGAAAAAATTTAAATGTATTTTTGAAGGCTTTGATGGTAAACATAATAAACCTAAACAAGTCTAAGCTCTATCTCACTTTTTGGTTCTTTGCATGCATATGACAAAAGAAATCAATCTAACAAAGAAATTCATCATCACCTACACCAACATTAAGCAATAAGAATTCAGTGTTTTGGCCACTTTGCCACTTTGGGGACGAAAGGAAGTTGTAAGTTGAATTAAAATTTACCCCAATAGAAGCATAAATTTTCATTCTTGACGGGTTCAACTCTAGACTTAGGAGCATCAAACTAAGAAATCTTCTCCAAATTCGAACTCTCTATGCAATGACTAGGTGTTGTACTTAGTCACAACTTATGCAAAATCCTAATTTGCTTTTGCGAAATTTGTCAAGCTGCTAAGGAGAGCCATAGCTATAAAGAGAGAACAATAATGGATTTGATGAGTAAAATAAGAGAGAGAATGTAAACTAGAAATGAAGGATTAAGGGCCTATTTATATAAAATTCAAGTAAGTTAGAATGCCATGATATCAAATCCTTGATGGTATCAATCATTCCAGGCGTAAAAATAACAAAATCACTTAATTACACATGATTTTGAAGCCACAAATGGTCGAGCAACTTAAATGACTTTTCCAAAGTCAAAAGGCAAGAGGTCACATAGATAACAACGGTCTTTTCAAGAAAATAGAACTATAACCAAAATGTATGCAATATTTTATAAAAAGATTATTCATTTCTTCAAAAGGAGTTTATATAAAAATGAGAATACAAATTATAATTACATATTTTCAAAAAAAAATTTCTTCTTTTCCCATAAAGAATAAATCCAAGGACTGCTAATTTGTAGGACTTGAGGCATTGGTGAGTTCTTAAATAGACAATTAAGTGATGACATCACTCCTTGCAGTAACACTTGGATGATGGGTTTTAGAGTAACATCCTTTAAGATGAATCCACAATGAATCTAGTGTTAAAACAAGAACTTGACGCCACTAACAAATTGACTCATTTGAGGAGAGCAATCGAGCTTCCATGAAAGGATGATTTCATTCTTAATTCTTTCATTTCTTGCAACATCTCTGGCAAATTAACTTAAAATAGTATTAAGGAGACTATGAAGGACAACTAACTTATCCATCAAGTTGGTCGAGTGAATTCTATTAGCTTCTTGAAAAGTTGAAGCTCAATGAATCTTTGATTAGTCTTGAATTTCTCAAGCTCCAAGTTAGCTTGAAGGAAGAGTATTATTTTTTCAGTGATTCAAAGTCCTTGACAAAACTGAAAGGTTGATTCGATAGTTGGTGACTTTGAAGTTGATGCTTTAGTGGAGATCCTCCAATCTCAACTTGATCCCTAGGATCAACTAACTTCTCTCCACACATTGAGCTAATGATGCCATCAACATACTTGTCTCCTTCTAATGCAGATGACTTTAAAAGTTAAAACTTGTTACAAACTTACTCAGCCCTAAATTTTGGCAAGTAACTAGATTTAATGACAATAACACTAAGAAGTTTTCTTTGTCATTTCCATCCAAGATTATCCTGGCTAACTAATAGATTTTTCTCATAGAGTTGTTCTAACATGATTATATCCAAAGGGCATCTTGATGGTGACTTCATTTTTATTCTATTTGTTAGCTCCCTAAATTGTTTGCTCAATTTTCTTTGAAGGAGGAAAAGAAAAAGGCACACCTGCAGCATGGTGCCTCTCTCATTCCTTTAACTTTTTCAACAACATTGCATCAACTTTGCTGTTAGCGGATTTTTTTTGGTTTTTTTTCCTTATCTTCAATATAAGAGAAGTTAAAACTAGGATTTAGAAAGAAAATTATGAAATGTTTTGACAAGTTCAAAAAAGTTATCAAATCCATGTAATCAGTCACAATTAAATTGCTAAGCTCATCAAGATAGAATTTTTATACTTGTTTTTCTTAAAATTCTAAAAGAAGCAAGAGAATCATGTAACTAAATGTATAACCAAATATTGCCTAGGTTGGGTTGATTAGGTCTCGCTGATCATAGTGAATTCAATTCATGGCAAGTTGACCAATATAAGAAGATCAATTCGCAAAAGAAAAAGCCGTCAAAATATGTGATAATCTCATGAGGGAGTTCAAGTTAAAGCTATTTGACATATTCCTTCAGTATTCAGCAAAGCTTTTACTTGGTATGACACTGAAGTCACTTGAACTCATAAAGACTACTCGACAACTCATCATCTAAGTTTGCTTAATATCCAAACTTACTTGCCCAACTCGTTAAGTGAATTTGTCTTCAAAGTTAATTGCCAGCTTAGATTGAAGCACTGAAGACTCCATCTGAACTAGTGACTTACAAGTCAGCGAGAACTTCACTTGAACTTATTCATTTTATACCAGTTAACAGGTAATTGTTAAGGCTTGCCTAATAACTTTACTTCTAATATTTTAATATAGCCTTCCCTATAGTATTATGCCTCTACTAGGACATATAAATAGGGGGTCAGAGGATGAACTAGACACATCGAATCATTGATATTAGTCTTACACTTTATGGCAATTTAATGAAATCCTCTCTCTCTCTCTCTCTCTCTCTCTCTCTCTATTCATGGGATCCTCTTGGATCATTCATTTAAGACCGTTCACTCAAGTTCAAATGCTATGTTGCAGATTAATAAAAGGAATAACAAGTTATAATA
Organism: Cymbidium sinense; assembly: GCA_021442155.1. Classification (NCBI taxonomy): domain Eukaryota; kingdom Viridiplantae; phylum Streptophyta; class Magnoliopsida; order Asparagales; family Orchidaceae; genus Cymbidium; species Cymbidium sinense. The sequence continues at coordinate 253,541,514 of CM038215.1, read as the reverse complement.
AAGCATGTTGCTTTTGAATTTTGATAAAGGAATCTGGAATCTCAGACTGCTTGCCTAAATAAAAAACAGAAGAAATGGTGCCAATAACGGCATTCTGCATTCTTAATGGTTATATATGTTTATGACTCATCATTCTAACACTGATTCATACATCTTCCTTGTATAAATTTGGAATATTATCCATCTGAAGTCAGTGCTAGTTTATAATTTTCCCGCACTATACCTGCATTATCTAAAACAATTAATTCTCATTTGTAGTCTTGGATACCTGAAATTTCCACGAGTGTTGAAAACATGCTAAGTAAATGGGAGATTCAAGGTGGCAAGAATTCCGAGTTTGAAATTGATGTTCACAAGGAATGCCACAGTTTATCAGCAGATGTCATTTCCCGCGTTGCATTTGGCAGCAATTATGAGGAGGGAAAGAGAATCTTTGAACTGCAAGAAGAACTGCTTCCTCTTGTTTCAATTGCATTGAGAAGCGTGTACATCCCAGGTTTCAGGTGAGATTTAATAGCAATTCATCTTCCCTGCCGCTGCTTCTGTTATCCTGTAATTTTGTTTCTTTTGGTTACAGGTTTATACCAACAGCCAAGAATCGTAAAAGGTGGAGACTGAATAAGGAAATTCAAGATTCATTACAGAGACTGATACAGATCAATGGAGAGAAATGTGAAAATTCTAAAAACTTACTTGGGCTTATGATTTCTGCTAACAAGAACGAAGGACGAGACAAAATTGGAACTCAAGAAATCATTGATGAGTGCAAAACATTTTACTTCGCTGGGAAGGAGACGACAGCCAATGTGTTGACTTGGGCTATATGTCTTCTAGCAATTCATCAAGACTGGCAGACCAAGGCAAGAGAAGAAGTGAGGAGCATTTGTAGTAGCAACAGAAATCCCGAAATAGAGGACTTGAATAGATTCAAACTTGTGAGTGTCTTTTCTCTTATTTTCCTTCTTTACTTCTGATATATCTATATAGAACTAAATCCCAAAATGATCCCCTAACCATTCGCAAGTGGCCAAATAAGTCCTGAGTTGCTGCAATTTAGTACTTGACTATACAAAATTGATCCAAAATAATCCATCATCGAGAATTGGTGATACAATATTGACCCCAATTTAGTCCCTCAACTAGATAAAATTATTCCAATTTAGGCTTCGGAGAGCTTTTTTTAGTGCTTTTGCTTTTGAGAGCTGAATTTTAATTTTGACACCTGTTTGAATAGACTTTTGAACTGAGTTTTAGCTATCTCACCTAAAGCTCCATTTTAGCCATTTCCAAAAAAAAGACAAATAGCTTTTCGGAGACTTTTAAAAGCGAATCAAAAAAAAAGTTTTAGCCAAAAGACTTTTTAGTCTTTGAGAGATCATTTGGATCAATTTTATATATTCGGGAACTAAATTGAAGCAATTTGATACTCCGCGACTAAATTGGTCACTTGCAAGGCCATTTTATGATTTAACCCATCTATGTAACTTGAACCATATTGATAAGCACTACAAGCTCAGCATTTCCAAATGAATGCAAAGTAACCTTAGGTCTGAAGTCTTTCCAAATGACATCACATCTCTATCTCTGCATGAAATCTCTTTCTTTGCTCAAATGAATTCTTTACTGATTAAAGATCAAAGAAAGCAAACACACATACCTTCGAAGCTGCTCTTTTCTTCTACAAATGCTCAACTTTCCATCCATCAACTCGCTTCATCTTGCGACAACTTTCTTGACAACAGGTGAGCCTGATACTGAAGGAAACCATGCGCCTCTACTCTCCTGCAGTTCTATTCAATAGAGTAACAACCAAGGAATTCAAGCTCGGCGGGATTGACGTCCCGGCCGGCACCCTCCTCTACATGCCTGTGATTTCGATCCACCATGATTCCGACCTTTGGGGTCCGGATGCGAACGATTTCAACCCTCTCCGATTCTCGAATGCCGATAAAGGTGACAATCCTGCAGCATTTTCCCCTTCGCATTGGGACCGAGGATATGCGTTGGGCAGAATCTGGCACTTGTCGAGCTGAAGTTAGCTCTCTCTATGATCCTTCGAAGGTTTGAGTTTGAATTGTCTCCCTCCTATGTTCATGCTCCCAGGCTGCTCATGACTGTCGAACCGCAATATGGTGTTCAAGTTCTCTTCAGGAAGATTTGAGGATGAATCTGAGCTTGGTGATGCCTCGAAGTTTCTCAAACTGTAATATTAAGATTAAGGATCAAGTTCTTTTTGAAAATTCACAAATAAACCACCTAATTTTGTATATTTATCATTCAAATATTTTTTTTTTTGGAACCATCTAATCTTAAATTTGCGGCTCAATATTTTCTCAATGATCACTGATGCAACAACTTACATTTATGCAAATTTCATAATGTTTGTGTAATTTGATTGGCATATATTTGAATGATCTCATATCTAATGCAAATATATGATGCATTGGTCCTGAATATATGTATTATTTTGATTTGATTTAAGATATAATTTTGAAAAAAAATGTTTTTTTATTTGTTAATTTTACATGATCCATTTTGGCAGAACATAATATTATATATTTCTTTTTAAATAATTTATTTCGATCGATAACATTTTTATATTTGGATTAGACACAGATCAGTTTCAAGTGATATATAAGTTTACTGTTAATAGGACATAAAATTGTTTAATTTACTTTTAGACTTTGGCCTCTCCTAAGCATGGGAAGAAGGAGAAGAAGAATGGTTGGGGCAATAAATATAAGGAATATTATGATGTGGACACACAAAATATCATATTTATAGAAGCATGCATAAGCATATCATATTAATGATAGGTCTTTTTGAGAATGAGAGTAATCTAAAAATACACTAAATGACCCAATATGAAAATTTATCATTTTGTACTAAATGATTTTGCAATGCATACATGCTAAAATTTTTAAACTATTATTATTTTATGGGTTTTAATTAATAGTTGATTTTGATTGTAAATGTCAGTTATTCTGGTTTTGGTTTGATTTTTTTAAAAGGATAAACCGAATAAATCGAATAAATCAAAATTAAAAAGTCAAATATAAATGTAATTTTGATTGTAATGCTTAATTATTTGTATAAATTTATATATTTCTACTTGACTAAGAATTTTTTAATATATAAAATTTATTAGATTATTTTAATTAATTAGTTCATTAAAAAATATTTTTATTTTTATTTTTATATGCTATTTGGTTTAATCGAAAACCAATCAATAAACCAATTATAAGATTTTAGTGGTTTTATATGTTATTTGGATGGTTTGATTATTTTAAATTATTTGGTTCGATTTATTCGATTTAACAAAAAAATCAACAGAACCGACCAAATTAACCGAATGCTCACCCGTGGCTTTGATCTTATGTCGAGAGAAATTTTTTTGCATTTTTATTTACAAGAGGGTCTCTAACTTATGACATAATGTCCTAAAAGGCAACCTATTTAAGAAAGACTAATAGCCATAATGAGCCAGTTACTTTATCCTTTTATAAAAATATAACACTAAAATGAAGGTACAAAAATATAATAAAATCTATATAAATATAAGATGATGCATAATGCATCACATAAAATTAGACATGACATTGATGGTGAAATTTATTTAATAAAAATGTTGCAAAGTAATGATTAGAATCAATTAACATAAATCTCTATATGTGTGCACTAATTTTGAGATAAATTTATATCATATAAAATGTTATGAATAAATTGGTTGGCATGCTATTAATTAAAATTTAGAAAGATTTACATACATAGTACACACATATTATGGATTTACATATCTAAAAATTAAAATTTTATATTTAAATATATAATACTTTTTTAAAAGATTCACATACATACGCATTATTTCTATATATATATATATATATAACACTCAAATCTTCAATATCACCAAAAATACCCACCATCATTCACTTTTTAAAAATAAAATACACCTTTTTATAAATAATAAAATATTATATTAATAAATATCAAATTTTAGGTATTAAATATATAAATATATAAGAATTGTGTGACATGTACATAAATCTGCCTACTTTTTTATACATAAAAATACATGCTAATTCTAAAAGGTGACAATAGTATTTGTGATGTGCATTAAAAATATAAGTATTATCTCTATAAATATTAAAATAAAAATGTTAGATTAATATCAAAAATTAAAAATGCTTTGGCTTCAACCAATATCAATTTTTAAACTTCCAAAGAACATATCACTTCAACAAATATCAATTTTGTAAGTTTATTTAAAATAAATACATCTTTTTATACATATACTTCGATGTGATTTAGACATTAAAATGATATATAAATAAATATAACTAATTAGATGTTAGAAAATAAAATAAAATACATAAAATTTTGTGGCACAAGTGTAAATCCAACAACATTCAGTTATTTAAATAAATAAACATAAAAAAAAAAAAAACCTTACAGAATGAATAGTATTGAATTGTTTATCAAAATGCTCCAAGTCACTTAAACCCCCTATTCACAGATACATTTAAACCCAGCACAAAATAGTATTCTCACAACCAGGTCCACTTATTACCCTTAAATTACAGCTCAATTATTTCTTATGAAACTTACAATGAGGGACTAAACCAAAATCAGGAATGAACAAGCATAGCTTAACAAAAATTAAGATAATAATAATAATAATAACAAAAGTGATTATGAACCTCTTTTATATTAGCCTGACAACTTGGTTGCTGGAAGAGATTCCATAACACCAGCTTAATTTCTTGGCGAGTTTGGATCTCCTTCACCAGTTTTCTTCAGTATTCCTGGCTGCTGCTGCCCTTGCCTATGTTGTGCTCCCTTTATAAAAAAGAGGGAAACAAGAGAAGGGAAATCAGTATATGAGACTGGATAAAACAGTAAGTATAACATATAGAGTTTTTAGGTACTTCATAACTAAACACAAAGTAAGGTGGAGTTACAGTACAAAGTAATGAAAGTTGTTGATTATTATTATTATTTTTTTTTTTTTCAGATTTTGATTGCCAAATTTAAACCCCATAAGCTGCCTGACAAAATCTTTGAAGTTGAAGTAGTTTATGCTTAGAATGCAATCCAACTAGAAGTTTAGGAGCCGTTTGAGATCACTTTTATTTAATTTTGAAATAAAATATGTTTGATGGTGATAATTATTATTAGAAACACTCAAAGAATTCAGTTCTTTTGATTTAAAATTTCAAAATGAAAAAAATATAAAAACACTTAAAAAATACAATCAACAAATATGTTTTTTTAAAATAACTTAAAAAGAAAAACATTAAACATTAAACAAAATTGATCCCAAACAGGAACTTAATTGATAGTTCAATTATATAAATAAGTTTTCAGGTATGGAGGAAAACTGAAAAACGGAGGAAGACTCCTGCCAATGATCCTAACATAAACAGTGATAGATTCAGCTGCTAGAACAAAGGAAGGATATGCAGTGAAGTAAGACTTGGAATGAAAAACAAGGGATGAAAATCAGCAAACCTATAAAATCCCACTGTAATTCAAACTCCCACTGAATACCAGTCAAGTCTGACCTAATGCGATCACATCGGCGTGTACAGAAAGACCAATTAATGAAAAAAAAAAACTCAAATGGCTATTGGAAGCATGAAACCACAAACTGCGATATATTGAGATGGACATGATATTTGGCGTAAATATATCATCATTGATATTAGAAAGATGAAAAAAAATTTGAGATTTCTTAGAGCTCTTGTAAAGATCACAGTGAGCAAAGTAAAAGTTATATTTTTTTGGCATTTAAGTTAAGACATGAGATATCTAGAGATTTTGATCAAATTAGATGCATTAAAGATAATATATAAAATCATAATTAATAATGAGACAAAACATATAAAAATGGTACTTCAAAAAATACAGAGATTTAATGAACAAATATTTTGAACGAGTATAACAAATAAACAATAAATTATATTATAGATTGATCCAAAAATACTGAAGTGGAGTTAGCTTTTCAAAAGATGCAGGAAGGTGAAGTTTTAGATCCATATGAAATATCTATTGAGGTTTGGAGAGTTAATGAGTAATATTATAGTGGTATGATTAATAAAATTTTTAAATAAAGTTTATTAAAAGAATGTTAAATGTTTAGAAAAATTATTTGGTACTAGTATTTAGAATAAATGAGATGTGCAACATTATTATAATGATAATGGATAAAACTTAGACATCACAGGTAAGAGTTGTGGGATAGAATAATGGAACATAACTTTAAGAAAATTACGGCAGTAATAGAGAATCATTGTGTTGTACGGAAAATTCATCATGTGAGTGATTTTTGTGTTGACAAAACAAATGACATTGAATATAATTAGAAATAATGATGAGTGACAAAAGAATATTCAATTATAATAGAAGTGCATAATAAATCACCATTAAGTATGTTATTGAAAAATCTATAACAAGCAATTTTTAATTGAAGTGTTGTAATAAGCAAGAATTCACTTAGGCATTCTCTTCTCTCCTTCAATAAAGAGTTACATTCATGCATTGAACATTGGTTTTTCTCTTTTTCCTTAATGGAAAATTACATTCATGGTGAGGAGAAAAGCCTCTTTAACTTCTCACAAATGTATTCATGCATTTTTAATGAAGGAAACCTCTCTATGGGATTTTGATCTGGTTCATTATCATTCTCCCCACCATCTGCTTTGAACTATAATAATAAATTTCCTTAATCCAAAATAAATAGCTGCTACTATATGCTAAGTATTTAATGCTTAAATGACTAATCTTAATTGAAAGTTCTCTTTTAACACCAAAATAAGTAATTAACTATAAAGGCCTTGCATTTATGAGAAATTTGAAACCTTGTCTTAAAGTTCTCATAAAATGAGGGTGAAATCTCTGAGTAATGATAAATAATAATAAGAATAAAAAATATAATAATAATAATAATAATAATAATAATAATAATAATATAATAATAATAATAATAATAATTATTATTATTAATATAATAAAAAATCATAATAATGATAAATAATAATAATGTACATAAAGATAGTGCTAATTATGATAGTGATATTTGTACATAATTATATATTTTCATGACAAGAAGAATTTCGAAAGAAATAATCAAACTTAAAAATAGGTAATTATGTGTTCTATTTTATAATAATTATTTTCTTTTCTATAGATCAAAATTATTTGTTGTGTATGAATTGTATGTGAATGTTCAAATGATATTGCAAATAGTTTTATCCTTCCGTATGGGCATTAAGAAAATATTTTTTTAACACCAAATTGCTATGAAAAACTGATTTCTCTTTCTCAGTTTATAAATTCTTCATATTGATGTAACCGCTTTTATGATCGAATCGAATTGATTTTCCTAATGATTAGCAAAATATATTATTAAAATATATGATCAAAGGCAAAAAAAAAATAATGATATTATAAAGTGAATGCTTGTGTATGTTGACTGATGAAACTCACTCCCTTAAGATACCGATTGTGATAGCAAAGAACCCATACACATATATGAAATTGAAAAATGTTACATGCCTTTCTAGGTTCAGCTTGGAAAAGTTATCTTTCCTCTAAGGTTTGTTTGAAAAATGTTATGTGATGGTGTGCCTTTCAGACACACAATTTGATGATGACTCCTGAGAAGAGTTTATTTAAAAAAAACTTCATATATGAAAATGAGAAGATAAAATAAACAACTCTTGATTCTACTCTTTTATGAAAGCATTTCTTTTACTGTTTCATGAAAAAGATATAATATTGATTCATTAATAGAAACAAGCATGTTTCTTAAATCTTGAATTATTGTGACTTAGAGATATAATTATCCTTTGACTTATTAACTCTTTTAATTGATGATTTATTTAAAAAAAAAGCTTCAATAACATAAATGGATGGAAGACAGAAGTACATGTACAGTAGAAAATTTTCTTTAAGAGTTAGGTAATGTAATGAGGATTAAAGTAATTTATGTGGTATGCATAAATTAAACATATATAATGTTAGTTTAACAAACTCTTTTTTATTAATAATAATATAAGAATAGTTTAAACATCAGTCTAACCATTAGTTCTCACCTCGATACTTCCAAGCTCTCCCAAGTTGAGCTGTGACAATTAATATGTAGCAATATGAAGAATTTATAGTCATTCAATCTCTTTTTACTTGATTTACATGAAGAAATCTTGTCACCTCTTGATGAAGAGTTGGGATGAGGAATAATTGAAGAAATACTATAGATAAATAGACAACTACCACTCATGAAATATCAAGATAACAAATATCATTATCATGAAAAAAGTTTTTACTATCAAATGGCACAAACCAATAGTGCGAGGAGGCTTATCTTCCTCATCTCCTAATCAACTAGATTAACAATAATGAATCTACTCATCAAAAGGAGATGCATGATTAAAATATCTAAAATAAGGTAGAGATTTATTTGTTGTCACATGTGTGAGAAGTCTTGACTTTTTGCATTCCTTCTCTCTTCTCCATAAATATTAATTACATTCATGCCTTGAACATTGGCGTTACACACTCTTCATGCATGTTTAACTTGAGGGGAAAAACCTCTTTAACTTCTCATTAATGTATTCATGCATCTTTTATGAAGGGTGCCCCTTTATCTACTTGCAACCACCCCCATTTATAAATTTTATCTCCACTTCCATACATCAAGGGGACGATCATAGGCCTTAGGTATGATTGGAATTTGTAATCCTTATTCTAATAAAGAAAATCTAGCTATTTTGAAGCCCCAAAATACCATTATCTTATTATTGTGTATGCTTCCAATGTATTATTTTCCAACCAATTTCCCATATGCTCTTCTACCACTCCTAAATGAACATAGCAAATCATTTTCCTTTGGTCACTTTAGGATCCTTGGAAAACTTGTTTCCTTTTGTACTAATTATGAAAATGTTCATGAAAGATATTCAGTGTATGTTTTTTTGCATATACATAATTCTAATCAATGGGATATGTACATAAATAAGTGAAAAATTAAAAAATGGAAGAGAAAACATTTAGAATATAATGGGATTATGATTAGCATGACAAAAAAAATGATTTAATTATTTTAATGGATATGAAATTAATAATTATAAATCAACCAATATTATTTAAAGATGAATACTTATGTGGGATAGTGGGTCATATTAAAAATAGAGATATAATTAAGAATCTAACTTTTAGAGTTAATGCTAGCTATGACCAGCAAAATCACACATTGGACCATCCACCTGCTAACTTTTCCTGGATTTCAAATGTCGTATCCATGTTATATGTTGCAACAGCATCCCATGCCAATCTATCCTTCAAGGGACTACTAGAAATTGTATGAAGCTAAACATTGTTTTCTAACCATATAGGAACAGCTGGGATTCATTGTAATTGTAGCTAGAAAATTAACAAGCTTTACCAGTGCTGATAAGTAGTTGGAGGCAAAATAGTGACCTTTTCAATGTAACGAAAATAATTTGACTAATTAAATGAAAAAAACAAGTAGTTGAATACAAAAAGGAGGTGAATCCTATTTCTACGGGTGACTAATTTTAGTACTCCCATGTTCTTCGAAGGTTTTATTGATGAGTGTCCTCAAAGTATAAATTAGATGTACCCATAAATTAATCACACCTCAAATGAATTTAAAAAAAGAAAAATAACTAATTAAATGAATCATCTCTTTATAATGGAAACATAAAATGTTTATTCTATTTTAATTCTCACTTGCTATTTCAAAGAGTTGCATTTAAACTTTTTCAACGAGTACCATAAGACTATTCATTATCAAAATCCCCATTAAAGGTAAAAGAGGAGATGCTACTTACTGCTGCCTTCTGATTAGTTAACCTCCTAATTGATGGAGCCCGTGCAACTGAAGATGCGGCGGCAGCACACGTATCCTGCAAGAAAAGCATTAAACTAACTGCGCCTCTCTGATTCAGATGATTTACAATCTAAAATAGGAAAAAAAAAATTATATTACAATTACCTTTTGTGAACATCAACATACTCATCAGTTTCATCCACAATCTCCTCCTATACAACATCAGTTCCATCCATGATCAGCATAGTACCAATAAATAGACACATTAAAATAACAGAGATGCTTCTCCAAGAAAACCATGCCAAACATGAGCAAGGATGCAACTAAACCCAGAATATTATTCCTAGTATTGCCAATCCAAATATAACCGAACTATTTGCAACACTCATTTATGCAAGAAAAAGCCACAGAAGAAACCCAACAAGAGCTAATATACAGACAAGAATCATACCAACTCAGACAGTTTGAACGCTCATGGTTTAATAAAGGCAATTGCTAGACTCTAAATCAGAAAAGGGATGGAAGATTACCAGAAACGGGTAGAATCATTAACTAATAATAAACAAGTAAACAATTTCAGTTTCATTTACTTGTAGGAGTTCTTCAAATACATCCTCAAGAGTGATGATGCCGATAACCTCTCCTTCTTCAATATCCTCTGGTGTACGACTCACTGTATCAGTTGATAAATTATTGTATGGCAGGGAAGTGGGGTTGTTACCATTAGCATGTTTCTCTTGACCCTTATCTATGTCCACTACAAAGCTGCTATCCTCTTTTGAGAGTAAAGGAGTTGTCAAATTAGATTCTTCATAGGTTTCTTTCTTTTCTTCAGACTTGTTCCCTTCAGGGGGAGGGAGACTCCTTGTTTTCCCTTTGGCCTTGACAACAGCAGCCATATGGCTGCTTCCCTTCTGAAACTCATTCAGTATATCATATAAAGGCATGTCTGCTGGGACCCTGATTAAATTTAGATATAAGCAGATTTATGCTAAATATCAGAAAAATGAAAATAAGAAATTTAAGAAACCTAGGAATTCTTCTTATGGAAACAGCGCTAACTGGCGTCTCTGTCTCAGCACGAACTGTGAGAAGACTTTTCACCTGAAGAAGAAAATTAATAAGCTAAAAAAACCCAAAAAATACTACATGAATATTTTCTGCTCAATAAAACAAGATTAAGAAGTACAGCGGCAGACAAGCACCAACCAGCAGAAGACCAATAATGTTCCTAGGGTTTCCTGAATAAACAGGGACTCTACTGTGCCCCCGGGCAAGAATTTTGCCAATTGCTTCCCTGTAAAAAGAAAAATGCAGAATGCCTTACGGTGAAGAATTTGTCAATGCAGATCTACAATAGTGCACAAAATCATGAAAAACACATGCAAATTCACAAATCACGAATTTTTAATTTAGAAAATCTTCATTACTGTGATGAAATTAAAAATATGAAAACATCCATACATAATGATATTTTAATAGCCATTTACTAGCAATAATGCTTAGAAATTCATAAACATAAAAATTCATTCGATTGATTAAAAATCATACTATCATAGAAATCTGCATTGTATCCAGTTTGATGAAATATTAATCACATATGCAAGATCAAATCAAAATTCAGAGAACATAAACATACTAAAATGAAAAGAGATCACCAAATCAAGTCTCATGCTTGCACAAGATAACATCTCCTAAAATCTCAAACTCCTAGATCAAGTATAACTAGCATTTGCACAAACAATCAATAATTTTAATAAAAATAATTGGTTGAGTTTTATATGCATTGGACCCTCTTTATATTATCACAAAGTCCATATTTAGCCATTAAAAAAATTAAAAAAGGCCAACAATTCTTGGGACTGTGTAAATCTACATAGGAGAATGGTGGGAAGAATCGAGATAAGCAAGAAAAAATGCAACTATCACACCAATCACACAACAACAACAACAACAACAACAACAAATTAAAAAAAAACAGAATAGACATGCTTAGCACTTAGAACAATATACCGTTGGACACATCATTCATGAACACCACCATTGTCTACAACCAATTAGCTATAAAATAGTCACTACTTAATCATTAACCTTCAAAAGACTCCAAAAATCAAATTAAGGAATTCAACCTAACAAATCAAGAAGCTGTAAACCTCAAGACGCAACCAATCACATCCCAATCAACAATCCCACACATAAGTTTCCAAAAACCATAAAACTCCAAACAGTTAAGTACAGAATAGAAATTCTGAAAAAAAAAAAATCAGAGAACACCATGATTGGTTGAAAAGAAAACACAAGAATTCATAAAAATAGACACAAAATAATCTTCCTTCCCAAGCACACATTTTTCCTTTGATTGTACTTCTAGGCTTAAGAAATTGGAACTCACAAATTGTTCAACTGATATTAAGTACATATTGGCAGAATTATTGCACTTTCTTAGAAAAATCCCCAATTCAACACATACAAGTTTGTCATGCTAGTGCAACAACAATAGATACGATTTTATCAGTTAGTATAGTTTCTAGCATAAGCCCTATGTTGTCTAAAATTTACAGGTGATTTGTTCGATATGGATTCCAAAAGAGATAAAAGGAAAGAAAAGTCCTATTTGTCGATGGTTGATGATGTAAAATCAAATCACATACATTAAAAAAAAGAAAATTTTGACATTACAAACACCATGTAATTGAAGCAATATCCTATCTTTCTTATTTTCTTAGAGAAATATGCTGGAAAATTTATTTTTGACCAAAATGCAACTTTGGTATGCTCGGAAAAATTATTTGAAGTCCCTCATGAATAAAATTGTTTTGACCTGGTTTGTATTCAAAACTTATTTCGACCAAGTTTGAACTTGATTTGAACCATGTTCAAATAAAGTTCAAATCATGCTTCTAAACTAAGTTTGAGCACCGTTTGATCAAGGCTCAATAAAATTCTAAATCAAGTTAGAACTATGTTCAAAACATCTTGAAAATGGAGGTTCAGTGGGAAATTAACCAGGTACGAACAAAAAAATATTGCATGTATTATCACAACTTGGATCTTTTGAAGTTGAGCATAAGCAGTATATCATTAAAATGACAAACATAATAATATTGCGTATAACTAATCAATGACATTACAACTATAATTACATTAAATACACACATTAAGCAACTCAGTAAATTATACATAGAGATTCTAATAAATCATCAAAAATACAAAAAAAAAAAAAATCTTTTGACATCAAATAAAATTAAATATTTCAACTAAGACAATAAAAATAAAGTAAAATTTATCATCAAGGTGGTTGTTCTTATAAGTAACTCAAGATTTTTCACACTATATCGACTGCAGCTATGTTGCACTACATCCTTCTCCCCCTTTAAGATATTTTGCATTTTTTTAGATGACCACACTTCAACTTCACCATTGGGAGTACCACAACAAAGCTCTTTATTTCAACTGGAATATCCCAAGAGTTAATATTTCCAACTAGATATATATTTTCAGTGTATTCTCCTCTAAGAAGTTGATATTAATGGTGTAAATAAGCCGTTAAGCGAGCTAGTTGTTTGATCATTTGTGGCTTATTAGAATCCAAACAAAATACATAAAATTTTTGAACAAATAAAAATAAATAATATGCCAAGCATAATATAATTTATCTACTAAATTACTAACAAATTAAATCGAATAAAATAATTAAATTAATGATGTATAATATATATATATATATATATATATATATATATATATATATATATATATATATAACCAATATATATATATATATTATGATTGTTAATTGAACAAAGTTTATTCATATTCAATTTATTAAAAAATCAAAATATATGTTTGTGTTTGAGTTTTTTATTTAGACAATCGACTTAATAAGTTAAATATAAATAATTAGCCATAATTTATAAATTTATTGATGCAAATTAAAAAAAATTAATAAGCAATCTGCAATAATTTACAAAATTAATGAGCCTTACTATTATACTCTTAAACAATTATTTCAAATTATAGATAAATGTTATTTAATATTATGTCCCAGTATCTTTCTATTTGATTTTCACTTAATTGTGCATAATTAATCAAAATGCCATAGGGAATATCAATTAGTGGTTCATAATCCCATGTAATAATCAAAATCAATAACTGCATTAAAAGACTCTTCAATACAAATATACTGCAATTCATTTGTTAATTTAATTGAAAATAATAGAGATAAGAATAATATGGGGTGCTATAAAACATCTTATTGTGTTTTTAATAGATGGGCTATTTTTTTTTAATGTACTTGAAATTAAAATGAATTGAAATGCATTATGTGCTACCTATCAATCCATCTTCCTTTGCTTTTGGTAAAGTGAGGTGACATCCATACCCAATTTAGACCTACACTAATATGGGATAATTTTGTGGATTTTGTCCAAAGCATGATGGGCTATGTGAATTTGACCAACATGACCTTCACTTTTGCCATAACTATGAAAAACTATTTGGGAAATTCACAAGTAGAAATATAATAACCCTAAATGAACAATCAAAACAAACACCAGTAAACATTTCAAACATTTAATACAAAGTATTAGTAAAATAACTCCTATGGGGTTGTGATCATAAGATCTAAGGTAGTGTCAAGCAACAGTAATGTGAATCATGAGCGTGAAAGATTTAAGGTGGATAGAAAGTAATAAGAAGGGCCATCAATTGAGTTAACAAATTCAGGATATCAGCAGATTTTTTGGTGAATTTAGTCTGTGTAATAGGCAAGATTTTTCAGTAGATTAGCGATGAAATATTTGCTGGAAACTAACAAGATGGATCTTTCTCTACAAATCTACCAGCAGTTAGTGACAAAAATTTGATAGAAATATGTCAAAATTACTGATAGATAAAATAGGCCAATACCTAGATAGCTAGCCACTATTTTCCTGTAGTGGAATATCAATCACACATCAATATTAAGAGAACAAAAGCATAATAAAAAGGAAAAATTGCCAAATCAGATCTCTCATTTATAAAAAGAGATAACATCTCATCAAAAGCTTCAAGCTCCCATTAGACAAGCCTTTATCCCACTAAAAGGGGTCGGCTACATGAATCCTTTTCTCCAATGTGTCCGATTAAGTGTCATATTCTCATTTAACTCTAATAAATAAGGTCATTTTTTATGCTTCCTAACCCAGTCCTTTTAGGTCTACCTCTATCTTTCTTAATATAGAGCAAATATAATCATCTACTCTAGCTTAGGCGGTGAGTTTATGTGACCCATCTAAGCAACTCTCTCTAATCTTATCTGCCACTGAGCTACTCCAACTTATTCACATATATATTTATTTATCATTTTGTCTCAAGATGTAAAGCTACTCATCCACCTTAGTTTAGTAAAAAGTTAGAATAACTCTAATGGCAACGAAAATCAGAGAGAGGAGCCTTAGATGGTTTGGTCACATAAAGTGTCGACCATCCGATGACAAATTAAGAGAGTAGATGTATTAGATTCGCCTTATGTTAAGAAAGGTAGAGGTAGACCTAAAAAGACTTGGTTAGTAGGTATAAAAAAAGACCTTAATTTATGAAGATTAAATGAGAATTTGACACTTAATAGGACACAATGGAGAATGATTCATGTTGTCGCCACATAGTGGGATAAAAGCTTGTTGTTATTGTTATTATTGTATAAAGCTACTCATCTACCTAAGCATCTTCATCTCTGCAACACTTAACTAATAAAATCCAAGCTCCCATTAAAGTGATGAAAAAAAAATTGCACATGAAACCAATAATTTTATTCAAAAATTACTTAATTAAGCTTTAGATACCTCTTTATATAATCACAAAGTTCCATTTTTACAACTAAAAAGTAAAAAAGGACTATAAATCTAGACAGAAAAAGCTTTAAATAAATTGAGATAGCCAAAGAAAGCTGTAACTTCACCAATCTAAGGAAAAATATACACACATACATACATAAATTTTATGGCTAATTGGTTGAAATTGATTTTTTTTTTTGACGATTGGTTTAGTGGTATATTATCTCTAAACTTAAGTGGATCATATATGATCCACTTAAGTTTAGAATATACCACTAAATGTCCAAAATAAAATTAACTCTGCATTAACCTCTCAATCACTAAAGTCATTACAAATCTAATCAAAGAATTTAGAAGCAACCAAACAAACAATCAAAGGTATCAAGATAATTTGTTGCATCTCAATCAATAATCCCAACTGCGAGCTTCCGAGATCTAATATCCACAAAATCCCAAGCTAAGATCAAGCATAAAATCAAGAGTGACAATAATTCTGAAAATAGAGGTGAATAAATTCAATAAAACTTAACATTAGGCACCACATTATACATCACATAACATAACATAAAGGATATAAAAAAATTTCTTGGTTGGTTTGCATTTCCATCCATCAATATGGATTCCTACATTAAAAAGAAAACATAGCAGTCTTTCAATTCAATTTTACCACCCACACATCCTACATTTCTAATAACTATAAGCTTTGAAATTTGCATCAAAACTTCACTACCTTCTCATATGTATGCATTTTTCGTCTAATAACCTAGAAGGTTCACAAATAGTTGTACGTGTTAGGATAAAAATTAATAAATTCTAGGGGTGTGCATTTTTTGGTTAAAACCGAAAATCCGAACCGATCCAAACCGAATTTTTGAATTTGGATTGGTTTTATAATTTTTTTTTGGATTTTGGTTTTGGATTTGGTAAAATTCGATTTTCGGTTCGTTTTTGTATCATCTTAATCCGATTAAACCTATTAAACTGAAAATAGCTAAAAAAATCAAATTTTTTTTAAAAAATTCCTATCAAAAAAGAAATTTCAATGATAAATTTGTATATTATTGATTTCATTTGTTAAAAGTTATTTGATTTTATATGAAATGATTTGATAAAGTGATGTAATTAATATAATTCTTTGATAAATGATTATTATAACAATTTATAATTTCAATATTTAGTTCTGTTTTAAAGCGAAAAATTGAAAAAAATTCAGTTTGGATTGGCTCGGTTTATGTTATTCATTGATTAAACGGATCGGTTTTTTCAGATTCTGGATTTAAAACTAAAAAGTTTAACAAATTTTAAAATTGATCAGTCCAAACCTAACGATTGCACACCCCTAATAAATTTAATAAAGAACAAATTGTTCTTTACTTCAATTTCATGTTGGAATACAAATTTTTAAAACAAAGAGTAAAATATACTAAAATAATAACTATATAACACAATAAGTTGATCCAATGAGTTATTGATTTATGTATAGCTCATTATTGATTTGATGATAAAAACCTTTGGTGTTATGGGGGCCTTTAGGTGGATTATGAAGGTTACTTTAGGGAGAGTGTTTTAGTTCTTTTTAAATATGTTTAAAAGAATATTTTAAGAGGTATTGAGACACATATATACTCCATATATTTGAATCAAGAAAGAGGCTTTTCATTTTAATATGTTTAGTCCTTGTAATGTTTTAATGTGCATATATAAAATGTTCCATCTAACCATTCTATCCTTGAGAATCATCATGGCTATGAACAAAATAAATACAAAGTGCAAACTCTACCACCTTCCAATCTCCCACTTATTGTGTACCTTGACTATCATAATATAGGACTTAACATCTAATTCTTTTTTACAAATCACTGAACAGGTATAGAAATAGCGCAGGATTCATCACTAACCAGTCCAACTTGGAATTGACATCTAATGAGAACGTTGATTCAATTGGTGTCATGGCTTCCTCAGCAGTCTGCTCATTAAAACAAAAATCTTAAAGTCATCCATTCACAAAGATATAAAATAATAAACAAGGGTTCACGGACTAAAGCACTTATAAACCAGTACAGATGTAAGACAAATTTTATACTGTAGGAAAATTTCATACCAAGTCGACATTGTGCAATCTGTTTTTAAACTGTTAAAAGTGAAAGAGTTAAAACGTACAAATTAATTAGTGTCAACAATACAGTTCATGGATTAGGATATCATATGATTCCAAATCCTTAAAACAAATTTATAGATGAGAGTTCCCAAAAACAAAATGTCCACCATAAATTTCATTAATATGTTATTCAGATGCAGAAAAAGGGATTTTTAATTATATTAGTAATTTTTATTTTATTTTTTTACGTAAATTATAGGCTTTTGCCGTCGATGTTGTGTTTGCATACAGATAAATCAAGATAACTATGCTGGTTTAATTTTCAGAAGAAAGACATTGAGGTGCAGGGAAAGTGAGGAGAATGTAAGAAAAAGAAAAACGAAGAGAATTAGAAGTGGACTAAGAAACAGTATGTTGGAAAGGAGATAACATAAATACTATATTGCCTGGAGCATTTTAGAAACATGAGTATCAACACCACAAGCTCTAGAATACCCTGTAGAACAAATAGCCCTAAAAACAATAGTGCAATTGGATGGCAGCCAAAACTTTATCTGATAGCATGACACCTCAACATTAAAGCTCCGTCTGGCCTGAAGGAATTGAAGTGAGGGAATGGTTAAGGAATTAAGTTGGAATTAATTTTGACTCACTTGTTTAGTTGAAGAGAAATTGAAAAAATTCTTTTTATTTTTTGTTTGGTTGATGAAAAGTAAAATTTACTTTCTTGTGAGAAGAGGATATGTGAGTCATAATAAAGACAATAATTTTTGGAGGATTTACATACATAGCACTTAAAACTATCAAATTTACATATCTCACACCCAAAGTTCAATATATATGTATATATATATATATATATATATATATATATATATATATATATATATATATATATATATATATATATATATATATACCTAATATTAAAGCAAAATAAAAAAAACACCTCCCATTAAATCCTTAGATGTGAGCCTGCTATTCCCATTGCAGACTTAGCCCATCTTCTCTTATCACCTTTTGCCGCCTTTATCTCCTCCCATCACCCTTGCATGTTCTTGGCCTTGACCACAGTTCATCGGCCATATTGCTAGACAAACTTGTATTAACAGGTGTGTCTAGGAAAAAACAAAAGCAAGGTTAGACCTTGGCGGTTCAGTCTGGCCTACAACTGTGCATTAAATTAAATAAATAAGGTGGATTTTAAAATCCCTTAAATGCGATCGACCGATCAAATTCGTTTTAATTGACGATTGAATCGTCGAAAATATTAAAATAATTAATCGAAAATTTTGAATCAATTAAGGATCGATTGGGATAATTAAAATCAAATTATCGTGAAATTGCGCATGTCAGTCGGAAGCCGACGACGTCTAACGACCTCGATCATTGATCGGCGTCATTCGTTCATGGCGAACAACTTAAATTGACACCATATTGCTGGGGTTTGTCAAAGTAATAAAATTACAATTAAAATGATTAACGGTGAATCATTAATTATCTCTTAATCACGTTAATTCCTTACTAATCCAGCCACTCAATGAGATCGTAACTAAACTAAAACAAAAAAAAAGGGGAAAAGGGAAAGTTTTCATTCCAGTAGGCCCTAAAGGGGCAAAACGACGCGTTGACCCTCATTTCTCACAATCCCTCTCTCGCCTTGGTCTCTCTCCAGGAAGCTCCCCTCTTGACCCCTCCTTGACTCTGGCACCTTCGCCTCGAGCTCTCTTCCTGACTTGGCTTCTCGTGGCCTTGCTCCCTCTTGGCACCTCTTGACTGCTTTCTCTCAGTGGCCCGATCCCTCCTTGACCTCCTCTTGACTTCTCCAGGCGATCCTCTCGATCCTCTTGACTTCTCCCTGGCATCGACCTCCTTGGCATCCTCTTGACCTCCCACTCGATCCCTCTCGGCATCCTCTTGACTCTCAGTAACTCCTCTCGGATCCTCTTGACTTCTCCAGTGGCCGATCCTCTCTGGTTTCCCGACTCTCAGTGGCATGAGCTCCCCTCCTCTCGGCACTCTTGACTCTCCAGTAGCGCCGAGCTCTCTCTTCTCCCAGGCTCCCCCCTTCGGTAGAAATTCCTCCTCCCTCTCTCTTTTAGTAAATCGACACCTCAGGGTTGTTTCTCTAACCAGCTTGTTTTATGCATTTTGAGCTTCTTTGGAATTGGGGCTTTTGCTAAACATGCTATGTCTTATCTTGGGATTATCTTGAGTTTCCTTTAGGGATTTGGGATGATGTATGGCCCAAATCTCATTTCTTATTATCTTTATTGATTGTGCGATGCTTAGCCTACTAAAATTGTTTTGGGATGATGTATGGCCCAATGTTGTGTTGCATGCTATCTTAGGGATAGTTATGATCTATTTTCTGAAATTGATTATACAAAGGAAACCAAAGCGATTTGCTTTCCGGTAAATGTGGTGTTTGCTGAAATCATTTCTATGAGAGGGGGGAAATAATTAATTTGTTGTTTGAAGTGTCATTTCTTTGAAATGTGTTTTGAGAAATTGTGGAATTCATGTCTACAAGATGGGGAAAACTATTAATTATATGCATTTATCTTTGAAATCAAGTGGAAGTTGTATTGTTTAGTTAGTAAGTATGTTGCTTGCTGAAAAAACTTTACATATGGGAAATTTGGTTTTAGCTAAGAGGAAATTAGATCATTTTGTTATCAAGGCATGATTCAATATTTCTTTGAAAAATTCCGCAACATTTCTCTTCTTTGAAATTTTCTTTTTACTAAGGAAAATGAATTAATTTGTTGTAATGGGTATGTGCATGCTGAAATGTTTTTTTTACTAAGGAAACTAAATCGATTTGCTATTTAATGGGCATAAGCATCTTTGAAAGTATTTTATGGAGGAAAACTATTAGCTTGTTATAGAGGCATGAGGCTTCTGAAATTTCTTTTATCTAGAAGGAATTGCATTGTTTCTTAGGTGAGTGTGGTGCTTTCTTTGGAAACTACCTTTATCAAGGGAATGTTGGCGAAAATATTCTATCTGAAATCAGCTAATATATTATTTGATGAATATAAGGCTTGTTAAACTTTCTTATCTAAGGAAAAATCAATTAAACTTTCTTGATGAGATATGATCTATTCTCTATGAATTTCATGCTTCTACTTTGATTCAATTTATTTCATATAAAGGGAATTATATGTATATCATCTCTTTCATATCTGGTTCGAAATTAAGCGAAGGGATTTGGTTATCTTTCTTATCATGAAACTATTCTTTGCACTTGCGTATGTGATCATATTAATCTTGGTTATCAGTTTTAGTGGTGTCTCACGACACCACCATGCCGCTTTCTTGGCGTGGTGGGCTCGATCTCTGGCACCGCCTTGGAGGAGGGAGGCATTGTAAACTGATAAGAGATGGGTAAGCTGCTATATTATCTTGCCATAGCCTTTCTTGGCGTGGTGGGTAAATAAACTTTCGGTAGGGTGTCTCACGACACACCTGCCTTTCTTGGCGTGGTGGGAAAAACTTAGTCTCCAAACCTCTTAAGTGGGGATGGCCAGGGAGGTAGAAAAAAAAAGGGAAAGGTAAAAAAAAAAAAATCTTTAAGTATTTTTATGTCGTATCTTTATGTGTTTTAACTTCACTTTTAATGTCGTATGAGCATCTGATTCATCTTGGTTTGATGAATGTTGAATCTTTCTAGTCACTACGTCTTAACATGTGTATGAAGTGTGAATAGAATCTGAATGGATCTTTATGCTTGTGACATGTATTTGTTGATCTTTGGTTCTACTCTTCGATATCTTTATTAGGCTTAGAACATGCTTAAATACATGTTTAACGTGTTATCTTTCTATATGTCCATTTTACATTGATCGACCATGATTATAAAAAAAAAAAAGGGATAAGGGGAAGACATACATGAAATGAAATATTTTGACATGGCATATCGTAAAAAAAAAAAAAAAATAGAAAATTCTTAAAGGAAGGGAGAAGGGTAAAACTTATTTATGGCCAAGCTCTCTTACAAACTTGAACTTGTGAAATCGAGGAGAAGGAAAAGAAATGAGAGAAGTGTGTGGATTTTATGAGAAGGAATTCATATTTATAGATTTTCTAGCCTCCTCTTTTCTCGTGTATTTTGTCGTCTTGACGTAAGGTCTTTTCGTAAATTGCGTCTGAGGGATCTAAGGTGATCTCTTGTCATGTTGCGTCACGTCATGGACATGTAATCTTGTCGTCCTTATCATCTTTGAAAAGGAAAGTAAAAGTCTTTCTCTTTAATAAATTTAATGAGTTTGTGTCCCCACACCATGAGCTTGCATGTGAGGAGGTGGATTTTAATTAATCCATTCTCTTTTAAATGAAATATAATATTATTCGTATTTTTATATTCACTTTTTGAGAGAAATAAATGGTATGGTATATGGTCGTATAGATAATTGTTTTGCATTTTATCTTTCTTGATTTTATACGTAGAGAGTTATTAAATCAATTCTAAGCGTTTAGGAATTCTTTATGATCGTATACAAATCGATTATTTTATTTTATGTTGGCTGATTTCTGATAAAGAGAATTTATTAAGCGCAAATCAGTCTTTTTTTTAGGCAATTCTCTTATGATCGTATGGTATACAAATCAATTATTTTCGCGCTTTATCTTCTTGATTTTGCATAGGACGTGTCAGTTAGATAAAATAAAACGTCTTCATATTAGGTTTGGTGAGTAGTATTACAAAATCAAAAAATTGAGCACATATTTAGCGTTGATATGTCTGACATTTAAAAGAGCAGAATCTTCGTATGTATGTTGGAATGTCCCTTTAGGGACATGTCAGTAAGACAAATATAAAAAGAGCAGTCTTTTGTCGGTTTGGTCTTGGGCCGGTCAGATTAACAAAACACAAAATCATGTCAGCATGATTGCATTCTGATAGTCAAATCTGAAAAGAATCTCTATCTTCCGGTTTGGTCTTGGGGTCGGGTTAACAAAAATCAAAATCAAAAAAATTGAATGGCTTGCATTTTAGTAGTCTGACATTTTAAAAACAATCTTATATTCGGTTTGGTGCTGAAAGTAGAAATTTTAAGTATTTGAATAAATTAATCTGAAAACGAATCTTCGTCGGTTTGGTGCTTGGGGGTAGGATTAACAACAAAATTTGATATTATAAAATTTAATTAATAATATCGAAATTTAATACGTATAATATAAGATATGAATGGTGGCATGAAACAAAATTTGCTCGGGAGAAAAGTCCCCGTCCTACATGTTAGGTGGGCGAGGTTTTGAAGGATTATCTTATTTGAGATAATGAATTAGGCCGTCTGCAGAAAGCGGCGAGTAAATCATCGATTGATGTATAGATCGAGAAGGGTAATTATAATTAAAATTTGATGATAAATGATCATATATTAATCGAATCGATCATAAAATGATCAATTCGAAAAGAAAATAACAAATATAAATAAAAAAAATGAAATAATTATTTAAATTAAAACTAAAAAATAAATAAAATAAATGCCTCCATGATTGTTTGTCTTGGTGACAAATTAAAACTTTTCTTCCTGAAATGTCAATTAAATACATGCTTTCAGCTCGAATATTCGTGGGGCGTGGCGTGTCCTCTGTCGCGTGGTTTTCTTGATATAAGCGTAAATGGCGGTTCTGAGCCTCGGCCGGGTGGTTTCGATGATATGGCACCAAATTACAGTCCGTGCGGCAAGTATGTTCCCAGCTTTCTTCTTTGGTGAAATGTAAATAATGTATTTGGTTGGGCAAAAAGCCTATGTTAGTAGGTTGACTTATATTTGTCCTTAAACTCAGTCTGAGACGCGGGCGGCGTAACCGTGTTCTTGACAAGGATCCTTGATTGATTTGGGTCGTACCTCCTCGGCCGAGGGGATCAGCGGCGGGATGGCAACCATGGGATCTTGATGGCGTCGCGTTTACATGAAAAGTTTTAAGTTAAAATAATAAATTTCATAAGTTAAACTCCACTGATTATATCTTCGTTGTTTAGATTCATTGTAGCCTTGTCGAAAGTGCTCTGGTATTGGGAGGGGTAATTATAGAGACTGCTTTATAGGAAACAGAGATATAAAAGTTCTCACGAATGAGAGCGAAATCTGGTAGTGTCTTTATCTACTTATTAAATCTGCATACGAAATTATCAGAACTTCAACTCCTTTTTTTAGAAAGATGTGGTGGAATTTTCGGATCCACAATTCTGGCGACTCCATTTGGGGAAGGTTTCTCTTTCTTTTGGTAGTCAAATCTAAGTTATAATTGTGGAGTATAAAAAAAATGAAATGAAATGAAATGAAATGAAATGATAAGTTAAACTTGAAAACTTAAAACTTCTTAAAGTCTTAAGTCGTTTGAGATTTTATTTAGTATTTAATATGTTTTTTATCTTATTCCATATTTTTTTTTGGTAAGGTGATATCTGCGGGTTATTTTAATTCTAATTTTTTGCTGACATTCAGAATGGTTCTGAGCTGAAGTCCTTTACTTCTTTCTACCGGTGAAGCGTGACATCCGTTGGTGGCGTATGTCGATCTTTGGGCAGGAGACTTGAAACCGTTGGCCATGGAAAAAGCGAATTCTTGAAACTCTCTTTTGAGGTCTTTCAATGAAATTCTGCCAGGTATGATCTGCTTCTTCACGGGAGGCAAATGGAACCAAAGGAAAAAATCTTGGAAATCTTGACCTTCTCACCGTCTGATGCATTGATAATTATGGAACCGGTGAGTGTTCGGTTTGACAACCTTAAGTGGGTTCCGAACAAACTCTTGGTCATTTCAACCTGGATCAGTTCCGAAGCAGCCTATCTCGAGTGCATCGGGTTCTCAAGAGGGGTGATGAAAAGAAAATACCAAGGTCTGTTATTAAGGATCAGGCTGCTCTCGAGGACCTCCATGCATGGCGGGGCGTATATTCATCCTCATGCGGTGGTGGCATCATGTGACACTTGGGGCCAGCGTCAGGGAATCCTAGAAAGGTCCGGTGGAAGGTAGCAGTCAGGCTGGCCTCAATCCCTCAAGCGAGCATGGCGTGACATCGGGTGAATTCAGTCGACTCAATTGCTCGGCGATGGGAGCTAAGGGCGATGATAAGATATATGATGAACACCCGGAGAATCCTCAGGGGATCCATCGATCTTAAATCCATCAGAGGAGGTTAACCGAATCTGGCGAAGACGATTCCACACTTGGAATCGGAAGTTCAATGAGCGTCGTCGGTCGTGTCGAAGAAGAAGAAGAAGAGCAGTTGAAGTAGTGTATATATGGTCTGCAATTGGTGGTGATCAGTGTGTGATATCAACTGGCGTCGTCTGATAATACCTCGACAAGAACAAAATGTTGAATAGAGGAAGCATCCTCGAGTCTTGAGGAGAGAAGAAAGAAGAGAAGAAAGGGAAGAAAATCCACCTTCGACTTTACTTTGGCGGGAACAAATTCGTCGAGATGAAAGCGAATAAAAGAAATGCTTCAGTTGAATGTGAAAATGGCGAAATGATGATCTGAATGGCTGCGATGATCACGATTAATCGAGAAATATTGCGGCGTCACCTCCCCGAATAATCATCAGCCTCGCAATCTGACAATCTCCATAAATTTGATCTCACATGCTTGAGGGTCCAAATGCACGGCGAGGATTAATAAATGGTGACTCCTACCGAATATCTATACGAAGCGGTGGCGGTCTCGGCGATATTATATTGAATGAAGATTAAAATTTATATATTTGAGGCGGCGAAAAGTTGGTGAGCAAGGTATATCCAGTATGATCAAATTCCATATCGAGGGATATTCTGATATTCTGAGAATGGTAATCAACACATCAGCAATCTGCGCCGAGAATGATTATTATTTCCATGGTTAATTGTTAAACTTCTTTGAATGGTATCTTTGAGTTATAATAAAATGTATTGAAAATTAGCGTTAAGATCATTCTTGATCAGAAGAAAAGAGTGAGATATTACAGCGTTGAAATTTGAGTATGAAATGTATGTGAAAGAAGAAAATTATCAATTGATGGGCAACATCGATGATAAGATGGGCGCTTATCTTTGCGTAAAACTGATTACACATTTGAGAGGTGCGATAAATTGGCTAAATTTGAAATTAAATTTATCCGTTCAGATGGACAAGATAAATTCAAAAGAGCAAAATCAGGACGAAGAAGGTGAAAACATTTCACCTCATCTGAAGGATCTGAAAGCGGTTAGTTTATAGCGTGACAAAAAAGCTACACATACATCGAAAAAGCAAGGCGTTGATCACGCTCCATGACCGACTCATGGAGGTAATGATGTACACCGGTCTTGAAGAAGCGGCGATGAGACAAACAAAGGAGGCGAATATTTCGATGGCGACCAAAAGAAAAGGCGAACAAAGTATTCTTTTAAAAGGGAAAGTGTGTAAAGTGTTTAAACATCTCTCTGTAGGTCTCCAACTGAGTGTAAAAGACACGAAGAAATTTGAATGAGATAATCCTTATTATCGTGGTGCTTTGATCTGGAAGATTCTACATTCAAAGATTAATTTGCGAAAATCTAAAGCGGTGAATTCACATTATCGGACGATGTATTGGTGCGTCAGAAGAAGAATCCAGCAAAATAATCACATCTCGATCTTATCAAGCGATGATAAAGCAAAGAGAAGGCGGTCGATGATGATGAAGGATGGCGGTATGATCTCTAAAAAAAAGTAAAATGTTAAACAATTGGAAGGTGTTCGGGTATTAAGTGGAAATCACCACTTGAGCGTACTTGAGTTGAGACAAAACTAGTTATGGGAAGGCTAGTTCATCTCACGAAAGACTAGCCAAATCTATGATGGAAGGCTAAGAAAACGCCAAAAAAAAAATTAAATAAAAGAAGAAGAAGAGCAAAATGTTCTTATGGATGGTCATGGTAAAGATCATAATATGGAAGATTATCAATCGGAGCGGCTATCGCTTGCGAATTATTCAATCTTGGATCAGCGAAAAGCGGGGAAGAAGGCGAAGAACTTCCTCTGCGAGTCTTGCTTGATGATGCATGAAGTTGATACGAGGAGAACTGTTTCCCAGATGAAGATGAGCAGCTCACCAGTATCAAAAACGTAAAAAATATAAAGTTGGCGGTGATTACGAATCTTGATCATTAGGCGAGGCGGAATCTTTGGCAGCAGTCATCGAAGATTGAGATCTGAAATGAAATAGCTTCAATCTGAGTTGAGGTGGTGAGTCTTTCTGTGAGGAAAGAGCGATGAATAAAGATAAAGGAAAAGAAATTGAAAGTCGATGAAAAAGTTATCCACAGGATTCAAATAAGAAGCCTTCATCAAGGGATCATTCTGATATTCTATCCCATCTAAGGAAAAAATTAGCGACTTAGTGTATCTGAAGCCAATGTCGAGGAAGATCTCAAGTAACACCTTAGTGAAGCTCTCGAAAGTAGGAAAATTTGAAGCATATTTTCTTTGACGAGCATTTGCTGGAGACCTTGCATGTTGAGCCTCCAGTCACATTTTAGAAGATGATCCCAATGCTTTCGGAGGCTAGAGCCTGATAAGCCTCTGTTCTGGTGAAAGTGATGAAATTATAATCTGCGGATCTTAGTGATCCGGTTCCTCAGTGAATCTTATGAACTTGAGAACTCTTAGATGGTATCTCTAGATGTACAACATCTGGCGAGATAAAGTCATGGTTGAGGTTTCAATGAGAAGGGAACTATCGGGTCATTCGTCTTAAATTTGGAGACCTACACGTTAAATTTCATGTGATCGATCGATACTTCATTGAGCTTACGGGCGACCATGGCTTCATAAGTATGGCATTGTCCCATCTACATTGCATCGATGTATGAAATATACAAAGGATGGAGAAGAATGCCAAATTGGGTGACAGCTGGCCTTTTCGATGAAATGAAGATTTATCAAGATGCAGTTATTTCCTTAGAATCAAACAGTAGCAAATCTGCATACTTTAAAACCCATAAAGAACAAGAAGAAGAAGGAGAAGATAAAATGAATAAAGGAAAGGAGATTGTTCATAGGGATATAAAGAAAGTCCAAAATCAATAACCTTGTCCTCATCTAGGCGGTGATCTTGAAGAAGAAGAAGATGTGTTCCTTCAAATCCAAGGTCCATGACTCTTCGAGTAAAACACTGATTGAGGAAAATCAGTTTGACTCTGATTATGAGTTTGAATCTGCTTTTGAAGGTAAGGTGCAATGCACTTACTTTAAAACAATCATAGATCCATCAGCAGCAGAGACTACACTCGTAGTCACTCCTCCTCCTCCGACATTTTAAAGAAATCACCCTCGAGAAACTCACAAAGTCGAGGTGGTGACCTTCTATGTCCTCTCCAGGAAAACACGGGCGGGAAGCTTTTTTATAAATCAGGGGTGTCGAAGAAGATCACGATTGGGTAATCATTATCTCGAAGAAGAAGAAGCCACCGAGGATACCAAAATATTACTCTCAGATGCAAAATCTGAAACATGGGGTCAGTGCGAGTAAAAAAGGACTAAGCTCTTTGAAATGATGTGGTACCAAAGGTTCTCAAACCATTGGTAAGAAATAAACACACTACAAGGCTTGGTTTTATCGACAAGTGTCCAGGATATACACTTCTGTTACGAGGAATAGAAGTTGAGAGTGATGATGAAGATGAGAATGTCATTCTTAATGTTAGTCTCACAAATAATGAAAAGTAGAAGCAGGCTGA
The DNA here is from genome assembly GCA_021442155.1 of Cymbidium sinense. Classification (NCBI taxonomy): domain Eukaryota; kingdom Viridiplantae; phylum Streptophyta; class Magnoliopsida; order Asparagales; family Orchidaceae; genus Cymbidium; species Cymbidium sinense. The sequence continues at coordinate 253,513,054 of CM038215.1, read as the reverse complement.
AGAGCTTGAAGATGGTGGGGGAGGCATTCTTATGGATGAACAAAAGTTAATTTGGGAGGCGAGGAGGATCCCCGTGCTCGACTTCCGAAGATAAAGTGGAAGAATTAAAATCTTGCTCTGTGAATTCGATTGCTTTGGACATATCTTGAAATGCAGCTTATCACGATATAGCGGTTCCTGCTATAAGCATCCACCAGTCAAGCAAGCCTGGCGAATGAGATTGGAGGTTGAAGAAACGGTAATTCGAGAAGAAGCTCATTGAAGTGGTTTTATTCGAGAAGAAAAATCTGATTTGGATAGCTAATATTGTCCGTGAAAAGAAGAATGGTGATTAGTATGTCTGTCGACTTGATTTAAAAATAAAATGTCAAAGGATGACTTTAAACTTCTATCGAAGCTGTTGGTGGATAACACTTCAAACGACATGTTCTCATTTATGGACGGATCGTCGAGTTCAATCAAATCAAGATGGCTCACGAAGATGAGAAGCATACCATTCAGGCCTTGATTGGCATATATTCTTATAGTCGTGCGCCGGCTTGAAGAATCTTTGGGCTACATACGAAGCTATGACGAATCTTTGTGAGTTGATTCATCAAAGTAGAGTCTTATGTTGATGATCGTTGTCGAGTATAGATATAAAGATCATCTCGATGATTTAAGGATTGTCTTTGAAAGAATCGAGAAAATATGATCTCGAGATGAATCCTCAGTGCGCTTTTGGAGTCTCTTGGAAAGTTCCTTGGATATGTTGTGCGTAGTGGAGGATTGAAATCGATCCCAACAAAATCAAAGCGATTGTCGAAATGCCTCCTCGAGGAGTCTTAGTCATCATCTGAGGACATCTAGCATTCATTAGAAGATTTATATCAAATCATCGGGATGTCGACCTTTAAAATTAATGAAGAAAGATACTCCTTTCAAGTGGGACGAAGAATGTCGAGAGCCTTGACGGTGTCAAACATATCTGTTGAATCCACCCATTCTTGCTCGATCCGGAAAGCCTCTGTACTGACCTTGGAGGAATCTCACAGGTGCTTTGTTGGCTATGACATAATGAGGAAGGAAGGAGAATGCTCTATCTTATTAGTCGAAGACTAATAGGAGCGAGCAGCGTTATTCTCAATTGAAGCATTGTTTGGCGTTAATTTTTTTGCCCAAAGTTCGTCATTACATCTTATCTCGTAAAATTACCTTATCTCAGGATCGATCCGTTGAAGTTCTTGATGACAAGACCAGCGTTGGCAATTAGCACGATGCGTGTTACTTTGATATTACATATGTTCCCGAAGCGGTGAAGGGGCAAATTAGCGGATTTTCTTCTTCATCCCATCTGCGTGACTCATTGCTTAGATGATCTTCGATGAGCAAATCATGCATATATATGAAAAAAAAGCAAATGTGAATTGTATTTTGATGGAGTCCATTAGATACACTCGACCTCAAATCTTCAAAGGCTCAGTAGTATCGGTCATCTTGATCACTTTGAAGGTGGCATCTTGAGAACTTATAAATTAACTCGACGACCAACAACGAAGCGAGATATGAAGCGTTGGTGGCGGGTTTAGGAAGCCATTTCCATGGGAGTCGAATTTGCAAATTTATGGCGATTCTCAACTCGTCATTAATCAGTGTTGGGCCTTTACAAAATCAACAAGCTTGAATTTCTTATCATGAAAGCGAGTTCTCGAGCTTATGAAGCAAATTCGAATGTCATTATGACTCGAGTCTCGAGCTAGGAATAGCAGCGAACTTAGTAAAATTAGCTAAAGAAATGGCAGTATGGATGGCAATATACTTTGGTGTGCATCGAGTCTAGAAAGATAAGTTTAAAATCCCATTTGGAAGAGGGGTCAATCATCGGCGAGTGCGACTCGTTGCTCCTCCACTCCTTCTGAGTCTTCCAAAGTCAACAAGCTTCAAAATTCAGGATGAAAGCCTCCAACGAGGAAGCGCACCTGATGAAATCCTTATAGTAGAGAAGGAAAGGCGACCCTTAGGTATTCACTTGAGGAAAAAATTAGAGTAATAAGTCGATATTTGCACTGACTTGAGAAAAGGCTTGTATATGCTTATGTTGGCAATACTACATCGTAGATCCTTGACGAGATGTGGCTGCGATGTTTGGGAATAGAAGAAGCAAAGTAATTGTTGAAATCCATCAAGGACTTTGTGGTGCACATCAGTCACAAATGGCTTTCAAAATTAAAAGAATTGGATCTTATTGGTCATGGTAAAGATTGTATCAATCGCATGAGATCATGAATGCAGGGTCTATAACATAATTCATGACCTCCAAATCAGTTGCACGATAGCATCTTGGCCGTTTGAGGCGGGGCGGATGTAATTGACCGTCGATCACCATCATCGGTGGTCATTTTAGCGACGCGATTATTTCTCCAAGTGGTGCGCACCATTTAAAGAAGTTCTGGTGAACAGTGACTTCTTTACTGATATATGTTTATAGATTTGGTGTCACGAATCATTTGAGATAGTTCGACCTTGTAGTTTATAAATTTCGTCGGCATAAGATTGATTGGCGATATTATCAATTTATAATCAGAAACAAAATGGCTTTGAGGCATTTAATAAAACAGTCAAATTCTTAGAAAAATTCTCACAAGAAATAAAGGGAGTGGCATACCAAACTTGTGGGCGTTATGGGCTTGCACTCACTCTACAAACCTATCTTGAGTGTTTGGGTGCAGTTCTTTCGAAGTTGAACTACCTTCGCTCAGAGTAGCCATTCAACAATCTTACCCAAGATGAGAATGCTCGTCTGGATGGAAGAGCTTGATCGCGGAGGTCGCTCAAGCTGAAAATCTAGAAGTATATCGGGAGAATGTCGAGCATTCGATCATCTGATGCATCTCGAGCTTTTGGGAAGGAGAATTGGTCACGGTCTTTAGAAGATCATCCCTCATCGTGAGTGGCGGTAAATTTGAACTAATTGGGAAGGACCTTTTGTTATGAAAAGGTATATCGAGGAGCTATCGGCTCGTGGACAGGTGAAAGACCGTCTGCCGATCGGCGGTTAAAGAAAATAATACACGTGAAAGTGTGATTGGACAAATCGCATTTGAAAATCTTTATTGTCAAACACTTATGAAAATTTTCATTGGAAACTCATGCATTTCAAAATAAAATAAAATCCCACTGTTAGGCAGGGGCATTTTTTAAAGTTTATAGTAAAGTATTGCGTTCTGGTAAAGGCAGGGGCCTTTCTTTCTCTTTGGGTTGACATCGTCTGTCAGAGATCCCATGCATACAAATTATTATTCAATTTAAGTCTTTTAAAGTGCAGAAATAAAATAAAAGTATAGTAAATCTCATCTCTTGACACATTGGATCATACATTGTATTCAAATCCCATTTAAAGTCTCAAAGTATCGGTGATAAGTTGGAACTTTTATCGCCAAAACTGTAGAGACCGCGCCGGTAGTAAAGATCCCATCGTTGAGAGGATAAAATCCTTCATCGATTGCTCAGTCCGACTCAGTGGGTGTATAAGGTCGGATTCACGCCAAAATGGTAGGTCGGCAGATCTTACTCAACCACAAAGTAGTAAGGGATCTCTGCCGTTAGTTCAAAACAAGCATCAAATCCCAAATCTCTCCAACTTGGTGAGTTCAGTGGCGGGAAATTATCCTTGGTGTGGGTCATCTTTCAAATTCTAAACAAAGATATCCTTTCGAAGGCCTTGGAGTTTGGAATCAAATGTAATCTCAACTCCTTGATAAGTCTATCAAGCAAAGCAGAAGGAAATTCTTCTTCTTGATAAGTCGATAAAGCAAGCGAGGGCCAGAAGAAAATGTTATCCCAATGTTAAAAATTTAAATCTAAGGGAGTTTTGTCATCAGATGTCATTACATGTGCAAAACCGGGGCCGATGACTCTTTGCCATTGATCCAACACGCTCGAGGGGTGGTCATTTATCCCTTCTGAAAAAGCAGAGCGAGAAGGTAATTCGTGTCGCGACAAATCTCAGATAATTGAGTTTTACTCATCAAATCCAGGCATGAAGGCGGGATAAAGGAGGCCTGAATCTGAATCTCGAGATGAAATCTTCAACAAGTCGTCAAAGCACAAAGCACGGGCGAAGACATTTTATCACCATCAATCGTCAGCCAAAGCGGCAGGAAAATCAAATCCCAAAGTTGAGATGAAATCTTGACAAGTCAGTCAGCAAAGCAGGGAGAATTTATCTCATCATCAAGTCCGCAGCCGGAGACGGGAGGAAAATCAAATCAAATTGATGAATCTTCATAATAAAGCAGCCGGGCAGAAGTTCTCTCTCAAACTCCATCAAGTCATTGAGCCTGAAAGCGGATGAGGAGAAAATATAAATTTCAAACTCGAAGTCTTGACAAGTCGGCAAGGTTGAAGATGCATTCTCTTGACAAGTTGATGATGTTCAATCATCTCATCATCTATCAGCCGCATTGGTTGTGATCAAATACCGGTTCATATTGCGGTTGCGATATCTGCTTGCCCACAGAGTTATACCACTTATCGAAGAGCGGCGATGGTATTATTAGTTGTAGAAATTACAACTTAGCGTGACATCGAGCAAATCTCTTGGAATCCATGAGTCAACTAGTGTACAACAAACGGTCGCTCCATGGCGCACCATGTTTGTTGGGGCGTTTCTTATGTCTTTTAAATTAAATAAATAAGGTGGATTTTAAATCCCCCATCGCGATCGCGATCAAATTCGTTTTAATTGACGATTGACTGCTCGTCGAAAATATTAAAATAATTAATGAAAATTTTGAATCAATTAAGGATCGATCGGATAATTAAAATCAAATTTAAAATTATTGCGTATGTCGAAATTCAGAAGACGTCTAACCTCAGATCCGAAATTGATGTGGCCATTCGTTGGTGAAACAGCTTAAATTGACACCGTATTGCAGGGTTTGTCAAAGTAATAAATAAAATTAAAATGATTAATGCGGTAATCCATTGAGTATCTCTTGTCAGCGTTAATTCCTACCAATCCGTAGCCCACTCGGCTGAGATCATCGTAAAAGCCAAAACAAAAAAAAAAAAAAAATTTTTTATTCGGCCTCAAAGGGGAAAGCGAAGCGTTGACCCTCTTCACGATCCTCTCTCGTTTCTGCTCTCGGTCTCTCTCGGCGACTCCCCTCTTGGCCTCCTTCGCTTCATCTCGGCCGCGACTCCCTCGGCTCCTCTTCTCGGCTTTGCTCTCGTCTCTCCTCCTCACTCCTCCTTCGGTCTCTCCTCTCTCTTGACTTCAGTCTCTCCTCTTCTCCTCTTGACTTCTCCCGCTTCCTCTGGCTCCTCTTCCTTCTCTTCTCTCGGCATTCTTCCTCTTCCCTCTCGTTTCACCTTGACTCTCCTCTCGTCCTCTCTCTCTCGACTTCTCCGTAGCCCCCTTCTCTCTTCTGGCCTTTACCCTCTTTTTTCCTCCTCTCAGTAAAACACTCCGGTTGTTTCTCTCTCACAGCTTGTTTTATGCATTTGAGCTTCTTTGGAATTAGGGTTTTCTTATCTTTATGTCTTATCTTGGGATTATCTTTGAAGTTTCCTTTAGGGATTTGGGATGATGTATGGCGAATCTCATTCTTATTATCTTTATTCATGATTGTGGTGTTTCAAATGTTTTGGGATGATGTATTTTCTGTTGTGTTATTTCTTGATTTATTTTTATTTTTTGCTGATATTGAAGGAAATATTTGCTTTTTAAATGTGGTGTGAAATCATTTCTGAAAAATAATAATTTATTTGTTTGAGGTTGCTTGAATTTTATTGAAATGTCTTAATGCTGAGGAATTTCATTAATACATGGGGTTTATTAATTTGTTATATCATTTATCTTGAAATGAATTATTGTTTAATTAGTTAAGTATGTTCTTTGAAAAAAATTATAATCAAAATTTTTTTTAAGAGGAATCGTCATTTGTTGTCTAAAGGCATGATCAATATTCTTGAAAAATTCATTTCTTTCTTTTGAAATTTTCTTTTCTAAGAAAAATGTTATTTGTTGTAATGGGTATATGCATGCTGAAATTTATTTTTTTAAGGGAAACTAAATATTTTATTTAATGGGCATAAAATCTTGAAATATTTTTATGGGGAAAATTTTTGTTATCAGAAATAGCTTGCTGAAATTTCTTTATCTAGAAGGAATTCATTGTTATGGTGATGTGGTGCTTCTTTAAATCTTTATCGGGAATGTTGGGAAAATATTCTGTAAGAAATCGTAATATGTTATTTGATGAATATAAGGCTTATTAAACTTTCTTATGAAAAATCAATTGCTTCTTTCTGAGATATGATCTTTCTCCATGTTTGCTTACTTTGATTAAATTTATTTCATATGGGAATTATATGTATATCATCTCTTCATATCTGGTTGAAATCGAAATTAAGCGAGAAAGGTTGGTTATCGCATTTCTTTATTATCTTGAGCAATTCTTGCATACTTGCATGTGTGATCATATTGGGGAAATCTTGGTTATCAGTTTGAGCGGTGTCTGCGACACATGCCGCCTTGGCGTGGTGGGCGGTGATCTCATCTACTGCGGGGAGGCGGGAGGGTTGTAAACGATAAGCGGAGATAGGATTATTAAGCTAACAGATATTATCTTTAATGCCTTTCTTGGCGTGGTGGGTAAATAAACTTTCGGTAGGTGTTGCGCCCTTTGGCGTGGTGGGAAAACAGTCTCGACCCTTAAATGGGGATATGGAGAGAATTTTAAAAAAAAAAAGGTAAATCTTAGTATTTTTATGTGCATATCTTTATGTGTTTAACTCACTTTTAGTATTCTCTATTAGCTTGGTTTGATGAATCTTGAATCTTTCTAGTCTTTGCACTTATTGTATGAAGTGTGGCAAATAATCTGAATGGATCTTTATCTTGTGGCATGTATTTGTTGATCTTTGGTTATCTGCTCTTAGCGATATCTTTGAAATGCACATGCTTAAATCATTTAACATTATCTTTCTTTCTGTCCATTTCACGTTGATCAACATGATTATAAAAAAAAAAAAGGGATAAGGGGAAGGCATACGTAAATGAAATATTTGACGTGACGTCAATAAAATCACGAAAAAAAAAAATGAAAATTCTTAAAGGAAGGGAGAAGGGTAAAACTTAAATCTTTATGTAGTTATCTCTTAAAAGAGAACTATTGTGAAATCGAGGGAGAAGGAAAGAAATGAGTAGGAATGTAAGGATTTTATGAAGGAATTCTCTTATTTATAGATTTTTAGCCTCCTCTCTATCATCTTGACACATAGGTCTTGTCATAAATGCGTCTGAGGCTATCAGGTGATGCACTTTAAATCCGCATGGACATGTGGCGTCTTGTATCCTTATCACTCTTTGAAAAGGAAAGTAAAGTCTTTCATCCTCTTTAATAAATTTAATGAGTTTGTGTCCCCACTTGAGCTTTTGTGAGGGAGGTGGATTTAAAAATGCATCTTAAATGAAATATGATTTATTTTTTATATTCCTCAGAGAAATAAATGGGTATGGTATATGGTGTGTATCAGCAATTATTTTTAATTTATCTTCTTGATTTTATCACATAAAGAGAGATTAAGCACAAATCAACTTTCATTTGATTCTCTTATGATCATATGGATACAATCAATTATTTTCTGCTTTATGTTGGTGATTTGCAATAAAGAGAAATTTTATTAGCGCAAATCAAATACTAAGCGTTTAGGTCATTCTACTTATATGATCATTAGGTTATCGATTATTTTTTATATGATTTTATGCACAGGGACATGTGCAAGTTGATAAAAATAAAGAGCAGTCTTATTATTTGGTCTTGGGGGTCAGATTATTTAAAAAATCATGAGGCATATTTGACTTGCATTTAATGTCATCTGACATTTAAAAACGAATCTTCGTATGTATATTTGGAATGTCAACATTAGGGAGCATTTAAGTATATAAATATAAAGAACAGAATCTACATCTCGGTTTGTTGGGCCTAAATTATCATGTATCAAAATTGCATTACAATAATAATCTGAAAGAGCAGTCTTATATCTTCGGTTTGGTCTTGGGGCCGGGTAGTTAACAAAACTCAAAAAAATCAAATGAAATTGACTTAGCGTTGTATATAAAATACAAAAAACAGTCTTTACGTCGGTTTGGTCTTGGGGCCGGGTCAAGTTACTCAAAATCAAAATTTGGTGAAACTGGCATTAGAAATCTTAATAATGCAATTTTGAAAACGGATATCATATGCGTGTTGGAGTAATCTTAGTCAAATCTGAAACAGAATCTTATAATCGGTTTGGTCTTGGTGGGGTCAGGTTATAACAAAATTTGATATTATAAAATTTCAAATTAATAATATCGAGAAAAGCTAATTCGTATAATATAAGATATGTAAACTAAAATTCAAATTCTCGAAGAAAAGTCCAGCAGATCCACATGTTATAGAGTGGAGGTTTTGAAGGATTATCTTGAGATAAATTTAGCCGTCCTCAGAGAAAAGCGGAGTGAGTAGAGATATCGATTGATACCATGATCGAGAAGGGTAATTATAATTAAAATTTGATGATAAATGATCGTATATTGATCTAAATCGATCGTAAAATGATCAAAATAGAAAATAAAAATATAAAAAAAATGAAATAATTATTTAAATTAAAAAAAAAATAAATAAAATAAATTCACTCCATGATTGTTTGTCTTGGGGACAAATTAAGAAAACTTTCCAAAAGCGATGTCAAATTAAATCGTAATTCTTTCACGAATATTAAAGCGTGGGGCGTGGCGTGTCCCTCTGTCGTGGTTTCTTGATGTATGGCATAAATGGCGGTTCTGACTGACTCGGCCAGTGGTTCGGCGATATGGCAATTACGGTCTGGGCGTGCCGTATGTTCCCGCTTTTGCTCTTTGGTGAAATGTAGAATGTATTTGGTTAGCAAAAAGCCTATGTTAAAGGTTGACTTATATTTGTCCCTTGAACAAACTCCACCAGTCTGAGGACGCTTGGGCGGCGTAACCATGTTCTTGGCGAGGATCGCCGGTCGGGTTGGGTCATTTCTCCTCATTGGCGGACGGGGATCGCGACGGCCGGGATAGCGGAACCATGGATCTTGATGGGCGTCATCGTTCACAAAAGTTTTAAGTTAAAATAATAAATTTCATAAGTTCTAAACTCCATTTCTGCGATTATATCTTTTCGTTGTTTAACGATTCATTGTAGCCTTGTCGAAAGTGCTTCTCTCGGTGAGAGGTAATTAACTATAGGGGCTTGCTTTATAAGGAAGCGCAGAGCAGAATATATAAAAGTTCTCACAAATGAAACGAAATCTCTGAGTAATGTCTTATCTCTTATATCAACCTTAAACAACTCTTTCCTTTTTTTAGAAAGATGTGGCAATTTTCGGATCCCACTACCTCCATGGTGAACCGGTTGGCCCTTTGGGGCTCTATTTCTTAGGTTAGATTAAAATTAGAGTTATTTGGAGTCACTCTTTGTTTCTTCTTCTATTAGAGTTGTAACCTTCTCTTTCAAGTGATATTCATTATATTTTGATTGAGTATAGATTATGAATCCTTCTTATTATTTGTGAACCTTCTCCCACAAACCGTTAGCCCCATCTCTTCCTCAACCGCCATCCAAAACAGCAGCCACCTGACTCTTTGTTATCCAAAATTCATTATTTTAGGTTCTCCATTCCTATCCCCTTACAAACATCCAAATCTCACCCTTAATCTCTAGTCACCATCTTGGACCCCATGATTAATGCCATTTAGTATCTGAGTTATACAAACTCTTGATCTCTTTGAAAATTCACTTCCTTTCATTCCAAACCTAAATCCACATAACTAACCCATCTACCTACTCAAAACTCCACCATTCACCAAAAATTGAAACCTTTTACCTTTTGCCAACTCAAAATCCCCAACTACACACACTAGTTGAGAGCCTATTTGGTAAGAAGCCACGTCACCAAGGAGGAATCCTCAAAGAGGCGTTCAAGAACTTACTATGGAACATGCAATAAGAAATTCTCCAATTACAATGTAGGCTGTGATTTTCAAAGGAGACAACATAGGAAAGTCACCAATAGCCATAATAATGACAAATCAGATCAAGAAGATGAAGAAAATCCCTTTTCTAAGCTGACCTCCATGTATATCGTCAAGTCAAGTTTATAAAGGCAGTTGATCGGTTTGAATCTGATAGCGCATCGGAGTTGAAATCTCGACGTCAGAAACTAGCGAAATGATCTCCGACGACGGACTTCCCGTCATGCGGTCGAATTCGAATATCGTATTACAATTTGGCGGCCAACCGTCGAAGAAATTATTCGCCTACAGCATATCGAGGTTGGGAAGCGCGCGCACGCCGTTCGCGAAATTGATCGTCGTGCGTTAAGCGTGAACTTTCAAATGAGAGATTGTCACTCATTCGGACGAGTCGCACGAATGTCGGCGGTCGGATCGCGACGACGGCGAGCTGAAATTGACCGGCCGTGTGAACCAAACGGCCTCCTATTGTAAAACGGACTGCATCGTTACGTCCGAAATGTCGAAATAACCTATGATTGATATATATATATATATAATAATGTCGTCGCCAAAGCCCATATTAGAGTTAATTAAACATCTCAATAAACAAGGGGTTTATAAATTCTCTACTAACCAATCCACTATTCCACCTAATTCTATTTCATTGAGCCGACCTCCTCCCATCCTCTCGATCGACGCCGCAGTCGGTAGAACCTCTCTCGCTTGGCTGCCCTCTCCGGTGAGCGATCGGCTCTCGTCCATTCGGTCCGCTTCCGTAGCCTTCCTCCCGCGTGCCCGGTGAAGACCTTCCAAGCGCCAGAGCGACTGAGACCAGCGACCTCTCCCATTCACGTGAGCACATTCTCTCTTGTTCACTATCCAAATAGCAGTGAGCAGCTTCTTCTCCTTCCCATTCTCGGTTGCTACTGAATAAGAGAGGAGGCATTGCAAAGGTAACCCTCGTCATTCCTCCAACCCCCACCCGACTTGCACTTACTTGTCTAAATCCCATAAATCTGCCATCCAATAGGATTTACTAATTTCAGATCTATGCGAAACGGAGGAGGAACGAGATTTAAAATCTTGTAGGATTTAATTTTGTCATTTATGCTGTTAGGTAAGACTTAGATTTAATCCTGCTACCCAATAGCCCCATAAACTTACCACAACATACCTAATCTTGGAAACCCTCCAAACCATCTCTTTCCGGCTGGTTGTGCTCCCTTTCCCGTCTGCTACAGTGACCGAATCCCACATCTAAACTCTCTTTTTATTAGCTATTTCAGCAAGCGAGGTGAAATTGGCTAAACCTACATCAGATTTCTTTTACTCATTTGATGTTTGACAAGAAAAGAGTGGAATGAAATCTAGAATCGATGCAGAATTGTGGTTGTCGTTTTTTGTTTGGTATGCTCAAAGAGTCAAAAGATAAGCGACATAGTGATAGGGTTGTGATGGGATGTGGTTCTTTCTTCGGTATTTCAATCACCTCGCCCTAATGTATATGTAAAAGGAAAATCGTGATGAATGCTATAATTTTAAGTACCCGCTTGTGTTGTTTCAATGCAGCGGGAAAATTTGCTAGACTTAAGTACTTCGTGCATCAGACGTGTCGAATCAAGATGCTTTTATATCTGAGTTTGAAGGCGATCGACGCTTTTCATAAGCGCAGTAGGTGTGAAAATCCCGGCAGGTGGTGTATGAGACCACGCATGCTTTCCATAAGCATGGTGGGAAGGCTAAGCATTCGATGTAGCCCCTGCGGATGATGAGAGGTTGGATTTCATTTCAAATGCTATGCATATACTTGCCCAAAGATATTAAACTCATCTACTTACTACTAATGTAATTGCAAATATTTGCTAGATATAAGTACTCATGCGTGTTCAGATGTCGAGGAAATCGGGATGATTTTCATTAAGTTTATCGACGCTTTCATAAGCGGTGGGTATAAGAAAATCACTTCCGGTGGGAAGGCTGCAACATGCATGCTTTCCATAAGCGTGGTGGGAAGACCTCAACACTCACCTGATGTAGCCCTGAGATGGCTGAATTTTATTATTGAAGGCCTATGCGCTTTAAAAGCGGTGGGTTTAGAAGACTCTTTAAGCGTGGTGTCGCAGACACTACCATCTGCTTCCATAAGTGGGAAGAACTTTAACTCAGCCCCACATGGGGAAGAGTTTAAATTTGAAACGACATGAAACTTAAAGAGAATCAAATGAAAGTACTAATGAGCTTAAACTCAACTTAAAATGAAACAATTAATTGCATATAAAAAAATGAATTGAACTTTTACATGCAACATATCATATCAATCGGATTACAATAGTTCAGAGTTGACATATAATCAAGTACAAAACTCAATGACAGAGGGACTTTGTGAGAGCGAGTTTTCTAATATGAAGAAGGCTCTCACAAACTCATGGTGAATCCAATGGTTGCTTACAAGCATGAATTGATTTTTCAAAGAAACATTTGGATTATTATATTTTAGTTTTGAAGCACATGAAGTTTAAAGTATATTGGAATGCTTGCTTTCAAACTAAAACAAAACTTAAGATAGAATTCACAAGGGATCAATCTTAAGGCTAAGTAGCTTCGTAGTAAGCATAATGCAAAGCATCTTAATGAATGATTGGATCACATAGTGACTTGCATTAAACAAATTGATGTGAATTAAAAGAAATATAAATGTGACTTGTAATGATCTCGCCAAGTCATATATGAGCTAAAACATATATCGAACATGATGAGTTTATAGAGACTTGATAGCTTGCTAAAAGTATTCTGAAACAACTTTCAATTCAATTCGATCCTTCTAAAATTCATTAAGTATTTTAAATATCCATATGTACGTCCGGAATCACTTAATGTCACGAGAATGTTTCGGGTTCTTTGGTTGGGTGACTGTTAACAACTTAAAAAATCTAATAATCTATTATAATATTTCCAACTTATTAAAATATCCGAGAAGTTTACATTGAATGGTAGAGATCCTCTTATTAAACTAATAGAGTTGTGGATCAACAATAAACTAAAATCAAACTTACTTATACGATGATGGTTGTGTTGAATGAAGATTTCAATCGGAGGGGATACTTTCATCAAAACGCGATTGTTATTTCAAATCAAATTAATATAAGTTAAATGTCAATCAAAATGAGAATTTTGATGAATTACTAAGCTCAAAATGACTAAAACATCGTTAAAAAAAGCTAAAATCCAACCCAACTTAGATTGTTTGTGGATGTGATAAATTAAAACCTTGAGCGATGTCAATCAAGTGTTACTCTGTTCTCTCATAATCTCATGCGATGGACCGCGTTCTCATTGCGTGGCAGGCAGTAAATCAATATGATGTAGTTACGACCAGTCCTCGCGGTTGTCGTAAATACTCCTATATCACGGTCGCTATAGCCGCCTTTGAGTTGTGAACCATAGTATCTTAATAGGGCAAAAGTCCTTTGTTAGTAGGTAAACTTAACTTGTCTCCTGACAAACACCAGCCTACAAAGTCTCCGATAACGCAACTCATAGTTCTAACAAAGATCCTTCGGTCGGGTTGATTCACCTGTTGACTAAATATAGGATCACGCCGGATACGAGAACCATGGGATCTTGATCGAGCGCGTCATCGTTCCCCCAACCATTCGGTTTAAATTAAATAATGATGAATTTCATAAATTCTAAATCTTAAATTTTAAACTCCATCTTCTACTATATGCTGCATTTAGCAATCTAACCTAGCCTTAATCAAAAGTTCTCTATTGAGAGGAATAGTGCTTATAAACGCGCCTTTATAGAAACACAGAACAGATCCAAGTCCTCACAAAAGAGGCGAAATCTGTAGTGTCTATCTACTATTCCATCTACCTTCTAAAAATTTCAGATATTTTAAATCACTCTCTTTATCGAGAGATGGTGGCATTTTGAGACAGCCTCAAGTGATTAAGAGCCAATGGATCGATTTTTGCATTGAGTATAGGAGAAAAGAAAATGATTTTAGATTGAAGAAAAAGTTATCAAAATTTAAAGGTCATATAGATCGGATGAGTTCATTGATTAGGGTCAGTAGAAGCGGACGTTTGAAAACAGAGATTTCACAAGATAGAATAATCAAATTGGCTATCAAACTCAAAAGAGTACTTCTTTGTGTTGGGATAATCTAAAGTGCATGCAACAATATGCTTTAGGATAAGGTGAGAAATGCAACGTAAGTATCTTAGCCCTTGGTCATACCAAACACATGTTAGTCTTGATGCACCTAAGCAATAAATTATCGCCGTCTTAACTCTATCAAATTTCAACCCGGTGTTTATGGTGTGATTTGTCGATTGTGAGAATTAGAACTATATTTAAGTCAAGATGAACATCCCCGTCTTCTTTAGAAAGCTGAATGATTCAATGCAAAAATATTCTACCTACAAAAAGGAGTTTTGTGCATTGTGTGCGACTTCAACTATTTATCTATTGGCAGGGAGTTCACTCTTTATATTGACCATGAAGCTCTAAGGTTCCTAAATAATTAGAGCAAGCTAAAAGATAGACATACCTTTGGCACAACATTCTTATGTTCTTTCAATTTTGTGCTTAATCACAAAAATGGGAGCTAGAATAAAGTAGCTAGTGTTTTGACCCACTGCCGCCACCATGTAGTTAAAGATAGTTGGTTTTGAGGTGCTAAAGGATCTTTATGCTAATGATAATAACTTTTAAAAGATTTGGACTTATTGTTAGAAGAACATATGCTCAGTATTGCATGTTTGATGATTTTCTATTCTCTCAAAACAAATTGCGATTTACTCATAATTCACTCAAAGAGGCTATTTTATAGGAGTGTCATAATGATAGAATAATAGGATATTTTGATAAATATAAGACTTTTTTTTAATGAAAGAGGATTTCCTTTTGTCTAAACTAACATGATACTTAAAAGAAATGTTAGACAGTTCAGGGTGTGCCACATAACAAAGACTTGAGAGGAGAATACAAGTCTATATACTCTACCACCTATCACAGAGCTACCTTAGGTGGATGGGGAAATGAATGTCATTGTGGGTCTACACAAGCACAACAAAATAAGAATTTTGTTATAATGGTGGTAAATCATTTCTCCAAGATGACACATTTTGTGCTTTACCATAAGACAATGGATATCTCAAACATTATTGATCTATATTTCAAAAAGATAGAATGCCTTCATGGTGTCCCCATAAACATTACTTTAGATAGGCATGTAATGTTTCCAAGTAATTTTTGAAGAACCTTATGAGGCAAGCGAAGCTTCAACTCAGTTCAACAGCTCATCCTTATATAGACGGGTAAACATCCTTGTATAGAAGGGCAATAGATGTGGTGAATTGTCACTTACGTAAACTTCTCAAGTGTTTTGTTGGAAAGAATATCAAGTAGTGGGTTTGATTCTTTCATAAATTGATAGTTTTGGATTTTATGTATGTAAATCTCCCATAATTTTTTTAAAATTTTCACTAGGATTAGATAGGGAATTGTCAATAGAAAAATGAATTCGGTTGCATATATCAAGTACCATTCCTACAAATGATATTAGAACTAAACACTCAATGTGAAAATCTAATGCATTTGCATTCCCAATTCCTTTGAACCAAATATGCCCAAAGGCTTTGTTTGACTTGAAGGAATTGAAAGAAGTAAAATGATTAGGAACGAGAAAAAGTTAATGACATGACTTGAAATTGGCTACCACTTCTGTGGTTGATGATAAATTGACAATTTTTTCTTTCTTGATTTATGAGAAATTGAGCTTTTATTTCTTGTGAGGAAGGAAACTGTGAGTTATAGGCTCATATGATAAATTTTTCTTCTCATTTTTATTAAGATTATGCATACAATTGTCAATGGAGAAATGTATTTGTTCACATTTCCTAAGTAAAATAGAATAATTAATTATATTGGAGCCATACATCAAACATAAAATTGAGAAGTAAAATGCATAGCACTCCCTCTAATCTCTTCAAAACAAACATGCCCGAAGCAAATTACCTACCTTGCAGATTCCATCAGAAGATTATAGCTGTCTTGCTACTGTACATATGTAAATACTATTATGTTATGGAAAAACAATCAACATTACCACCAACAAATAGAAATGGATAGCCATAAAAAAATATTAAATCTATTCAGTAACTTAAAAAAAAAATGCCTTAATATCTAAATATTATTGGCAAAGAAAGAAATCAAGATTTTGTTATAACACACCTTCTCTGTCAAATCAAGAGCACCACTTATTATTGTTGTTTCATCATGGGTGAGCTCCCCACCTTTACCAGCCTAAAATGTTTGCACCGCCAGAGAACACAATATCAGTTGGTCATATATGATGATATAATAAGTAGTAATAATAAATAAGCTTTCTAAATAGGCAATAGTCTTCAAATATAATTTTTTTCTTTTTTTTGAAATAATGTACCTCTATGCCATGAATAGAGACGAGAACCTTCAACTGAGCACGCCTAAAAAGTGCTGAATCACTATGTCCAAGCGCACAGTCCAAAAGCTGGAACGATGTTAACAAGTTTGAAGATAAACTTACTATCCGTCTTTAATAGATCTATGTAACAATGTTTCTGAGAAGCAACGTGAAGAGAGAACAAAACACATTTCTGAAACAAGAAATCTGCCTTCTCACTGTCATGCTTAATAAAAAAAAGACTGGTTCACCACAAGGGCGTCTGAACATAAAACAATCATGAAAGGCAAAGAACAAAAAATTCTGCCTTCATAAAACGAAATCAAAATAACAATCATGACAACTGCTACCGAAGCAAATGTATTTGGTAATTATTTGGCCAACAGAATCATAATGGTAAATAGGCACTTCTTCAAGGTTGAACATTTGATCCATGATAATTATGGCCACAGTTCAAAACTTGCTTGCACTTCAATCAGCTTGAACTTGATGCAATTTTGTCTGAATCAAGGATGGCCCCCATGAAATTGCTTTTCTTCGACTAAAAAAACTAAAATTTCTCTAAATCAAAAATACGTGTAGTCACATATAAAAACATATGCATGCACATGCATAGAAAAAGACGCGTATTAAATATGCATATACCATATACTAAGACACATCCACATATATATATATATATATGCCGAGAGATTGTGTTACTATATATGCACGCTCGCATATATAATTTATATTCAGCAGATTTATTTATCTATTAATACTTAAAATCTTATATTTTTAAAATTGTATATATCCCTAAATGTGTTCAGTAATATAAACTATAAACTTATTATATATATATATAGATAGATAGATATATAGATAGATAGATAGATAGATAGAAACTTGATGACAATAACATAAAGAATGAGAATGTTAATTGTAATTATTAATTATAACAATAAATAAAAATATTAACATAACTATGTAAAACAAATTAGTGAGTATAAATTAAAGATTGATTATATTAACGGGGTGGTAGTAGTAGCATATTAAACATAAAATAGTTGAATATAGACTATGAGTTTGTTTATGCAAGCTAAAACTACTTGAAAAATAGTTATAGAATCATTGTGAGAGCATATTTTTTAAAAGATGTTAGTATTTTAGCTTTTTCTTAAAAAAAATAAAAAAAATCAAATAATAGCCTTCTTAAAGTTACCATACTCTAACATTTTTTACTGTAAAAAATATTGCTTCTAATTATAAAAATTTCTAAAAAGTTCTTGGAAAATTATAACAAAATAAAAATGTGACAATTATATGGAAAACAAAGTTTTGAAAAAGCTATCCTAAATGAATCTTCAGAGGATTTGGATATGTAAAATTATGGGTAGAAAATATAATAATAGATGAATGGATAAAATTTTAGGTGGGAGATTAAGAAAGGAAAGATAAACCTAAAGCAACATCAATAAAAGTTGCTAGAATGGTTTACAAAAAATAGAGTTAACACCTCATGAAACACTCAATGGTAATGAATGAAAAATAAGGATTCATAAAGTCCTAAATCTATAATATTTTTAAAAACAGGCTTATAATTTCACCAAGAATAAATCTTAACTTTTAAATTTGAAGAATAAATTCTAGCTCTTCAGAGCCCTATTCTCTTTGTTATATATGAAGTCTTTTAAATATCAAAAGTTAACATATCCTTCTTCATATTCCTATTCTCTTATGCAATGATAAATATTCTCTATTCTATAGAAGTTAGGAAGGCCGACTAGAAGTGAAGTGATGCACACAAGCAGTGGAAAATAAAGGAAACAGAGAGGGCAGCTGAATCGAAATGTAATATCTTCCTTTCCCTCATTGTTTCCATCTCTAACATTCTCTGCTCTGCCTTCTCCTTTCAAAGAAACGGCAGAGGCAAAGTGAAAGAGCCAATGTAATGTTTGGAACACCCTCAAACTTGCAAGAGTCGTAATATCTTTCTTTTCTCTAATTGTTATCATCTCCACCCTCTCCCTCCACTCTACCTTCTTTCACTTGCTGGAGAAATGGGAGGAAGCAAATCCAAGATATAGTACCTAGAACATCTTCAAGTCCTTTATAAACAGCAGAACATCTTCCACGCTAATAACCTATGTCATTCAACCAATAAATTTGGTCAAGGTGCATTGACAATCTTTACTTCATTTTATTTAGATCTTGGGAAAAATTTGGTTCTTTCAGTGCAAGATTTTTTTGTAGATTAATTTGGTAGCCTGGTTGTCAATGAGGGTTGGATGATCTATGTGTTGATCAATGGAAAAATCAGAAAAGTCTAAGGGTGTCCATAATGGGCATTTACTTGTGCATAACATGTTAGCTGCTTCTATTAATATTTTTGTAGTTATGCATATCATTGATTCTGCCAGTGTGTATGACATTAATTCTTATATTGGAATTTGGACTTTTGAGGTGTTTGTATTTGGATTGTAGATGAGGATCTAACTAGCATACAGATCAACCATACATTTAAGAATATGCTTTCTCAATATGATTTTGGCACTTTCTATAAGGTTCACATCTCATAGTTAGATCTAGACAAAAAATCTAGATTGAAAACTATTTTATTTGTATTTTCCTTCCTCTATCACTTATTCTTTTTGAAATTATTGTAGCGTTGATTTATATTGTTGAAGTGCTTGATGCTGTTGTGCAAGGAGAATGCTTATATTTCTTAAAACAAGGTTAACAGTTACATTATTGATTGTTTTATGCAGTATATTTGCATAGAAAATGGAAGGGTAGTGCTTCAGAAATGCTTCATTGTTGCTCAGGTTGCATTCATATTTATAGGATGACAGTGTATTTGCCTCTCAAGGATCAATTTGTAAAAGCACTAGGAATCAAAATGTAGAGTTTTCATAAATGTGGGCTGCAACATAGCATGGTTTATAACTCAAGACACTTAGGTAATACCCAGAAAAAAATAAAACATTGTGTACAACTAAGGTACATACGTATTTATTAACTATATAATTTAGATATTTGACCCAGCAGTTGAGAATTAGATATTCACATCTTTGCACCTAACTATGATTCCCGTTACAGTGAAAAAGTTTTTATGCTTTACACGACAGCTTCCACAATTCAGTAAAAATCCCAGTAGGCTAAGCAGGTTCAACAGCCAATTGCATATATTTAATCTAATTAAGCCCATTCCAGAAATTGAGTTTAGTTAATCCAACTGTAACCATGAATATGATTTCAAAAAACGTTAATGATTCAAATACCTTTCCAATTGGATAAGCTACTGGATAGCAAATGACCATTAGGATGCGACAAGCCAAACAAAATTTGCACCGACAGCCAAGCCATATCTTGTGCATATGGCTTGAGGAATAACCTGCATATGAAACGGAAACAGAAACAAGAAATAATTTCTTGACTTATAAATGTGTGCTAGAACAAAAAAGGGGAACAACATACCTCTCCAGCCAGAACAAACGTTACTGACAAGATAACTGCAACAACTGGATGAAAGATCTTATCAAGAAATATCGGGAGGGCCTGTATTTGCAAATAATTCAAAAAACATAATGTCAAAGTGAGATTATTAAGGACTTAAAAGCCTTCAGTAAAATAAATGAAAAAGAATAATTCAGAAAAAGCTGACCACAAAGATGGGACAAAGCTGATTATGATGAATATGATGAAAATGATATCTAAAGATGCCAATGAAGAAATGCAAGTTGATGAATAGTAAAAGAGAAGTCAGATTAATTTTGAAGAAATCCATAATAAAGATATTGAAAGAATGTTCATGCAAAAAGGAATATTAAGAGAGGAAGGGCAAGAGTTCCTATGTGCATGAAAATGAGTTTCTCTATGAAGACTCAATGAAAATTCTTTGAATTGTTATTTACTTCATTTAATTGACATTAAAATAGGTTTGGATATGCACAATGAAGGATAAAACAGATATTAATAAAATGAGTAGATAAAATTATTGTCCACGAATTAGAAAGTGAAAGCGGAACAAAGATAATTTATATAAGAATCGTGAAAATAAATGCATAAATAGGTGTCCTATATCATGCAACACTCAACATAAAGAAATAGATATCAGAGTTTCATAAAAGCTACCATAAATAATTGGAATAATGCAAATGATAATGATGATGGTTCAAAGGTAAATAAATGCAGGTTGTTGTATAATATTTAAACTTACCAACCACAAGAAATTCTGCCATATATAAAACTAAACTCACCACATTGTTCCTACAAATCCCGGATTCTTCATCACCATCCCTATGCATATGCTTCAAGATTCTTTAAGGTCATCTTTTCACTATTTATTCATAATCCACCATACTTCATGTGTTTTTAAGCTCATAACTCAAGAGTTGTAATAATAATCCAACTAAAATAGATTGTTCATCACATGCTTCATCAAATTCTGAATCCTTCCTACCAATCCATCATTCTTCATCACTATTCCATTCATATGTTTCAAGACTCTTTCAGTATCTTTTCCCTATTTATTCATAATTGTCCTTCCATGTGATTTTCAGCATGAGACTCAAGAGTTATAATGATAGTCCACCTAAGAATATAGATCGTTCATCAAATGATACTTATCCCAGTATTGCTGGCAATCTAAACTTCAGATTTTACATTGATGCTCCTGCACTACAAAGAGAGCAATCTTTGACAACATACCTAGCAGAATTTATCTCACTAAATCATAATGAGATGAAAACGTGTGACAACCTGAAGGTATCATACAAATAAAAATATATATGGTTTATAATTATTTACTAGCTTCCTATTATCAAGTTAAAACTGCCTGAGTAGAATTTGGAATGTATACCAAACAAACAGCATACAATGCAATCATGAACTTTTCAGGATGGAAAAAACAGCCAAGATTGCATATAATGTATCCACATAAAAATTTCCATTACAAAAAAAAGTAATGCCAAATAAAAATGATTGATATAGAAAATATACTAATTCCTGAAGTGCAAAGAGAGCAATCTCTGACTACATGCCTAACAAGATTCATCTCTCTAACTCATAATGAGATGAAAAGGTTTGACAATCTAAAGGTATCATACAAGTTAAAAAAAATCTCGTGGCTGACTTACTAAGAATAGCATGTAGAACTTGGGGTGCATACAAAGCAAACAACATACAATGCAATCATGAACATCAGGAAGTAATAAACAATCAGGATTGCATATAATCTATCCTCATTGAAACATTCCCATGAAAACAAAGGAACGACAAATATAAAGGACACAATCTACTGTAGCAGTTGTCATAGCTGTTTGACACAATTACCATATTATCCTCATTCTGCTGACTAACTTTACAACAATAGAAATTCTCAAACTTTAAGTTTCACGTTACTCCATTTCTTAATAAATACCAAACTGAGGACATGTAGATACATACCTCCATGGCAGCAGAATTACACAATAGCAAAGTCACGAGAAGTTGGTGTTGTTTTGAACAACAGGAAGAATGGTAGCTGCAACAATGGAACAATTTAATAGATGTCAGACCAGCTGGCACAAGTTTGCTCGTGAGAAAGGGGAAATGAAAGAACTGCATCATATCTTGGCAACAACTAATAAATCATAAAATCAAGAAGTACCAATAACAACAACAAGCTTTTATCCCACTACGCGGGGTCGGCTACATAAATCCTTCTTCTCCATCGTGTCCTATTAAGTCTAATCAAATTCTTAACATAGATCAAATATAACATCTCTTAACTAAGTCATCGGACGGCTGACGTTTTATGTGACCAAATAATCTAAAGCGTTTCTCTTGAATCTCATCTGCCACTAGAGCTACTTTAACCTTTTCACGTATATATTTGTTTCGCATTGTGTCTCTAAGTGTAAAGCCAAGTTTGTCTCTACAATGCTTAACTTAATTGTATGCTAACTAGCTAATTTATAAGATAGTAATGATTCCAATGCTTGCAATCAAAATTAGAGCTAAAATTAGAAAGATATCATGAACCCTAATATTAAATACTTTATTATGGTTGCATTTTTCTTGGTTCTAGAAGCATGCAAAGTTAAAACAATAAAACAAGGAAGGCCATGTATAATAAAAAAATTGACATAGGTTTCAAAAGTTTAGAAGATCTCTTGAAGTACGGGCATCAACATGAGACAAATTTGACAAGAACATGAGAATAAAACTATAAAAAATAAAATATGATGCATGTTTTTATATTAATTAATAATACACAATATGTAATCAAAATACCTAATGTCATTATTTCTATAAAAATATCACACATTTCACGTTAACGCTTAAGAATAAAATAGTAACATTGATTCAATATTTCATAAAATGTATATAGTTTTCACACACTAATTTTAGTATCAATCATTAAAATGAATTTGTCAATAACAATATTATTTATGTAAATGTCAAAGCTCCAAAGAATAACATATAAGCTTCTAAATAATCATATAAAATATGAATACATTAATATATCACTAATAGGACCTAACACACTCCACACTATAACCATCCGTATCACTAACACCAATATTCTCTTCAATAGCACATACACCATCATCATAATCATCATCTATAAACTTATCTCAACTATTTGGGGCCATCTTCATGCCTTGTTTTTCATTTATTCTAGCTAACTGTTACCTGATATAATAAACTTATTTTTCACTAAATCATTTTGAACAATTTATTTATATGTAACCTTGGATCTACACTTTATTCATAATCCTCTTACGTTAGGTTTATCTGCTTGCCTAATGGATACACTTTTTATTTTTGTTGTACATGTTCAAATCACCTAAATCTATTTTCAATCACATTACCTTTATTAGATATCACTACAATAATTTTTGTATATGATTGCTCATTAATTTATATTTTCTAAAATTTTCACACATCCATCTTAATATTCTCATTACTACTATGCACAACTTAGATATATATGACTTTTTTATTACCCAACACTCGGATCTATAAAAGAACATTGTCCTAATTACAATTTGATAAAATTATCCTTTAGATATCCATGATATCCCCTTATCACATAATACTCTTTAGACATTTCTTTGTTTTAACCATTCAACATTGACTTAAAATTATATCCTCATCTATATCTCCATTATTATGTACAATATATCTAAGAAACTTGAACTTATGACACAGGTGTCACTTTATCTTCTACTAAAATTGATTAATAAATGTTAGTATCACATCTACTAAAATTATATATTATTTCTCAATATTTGTTTTAAATCCTTTAGCTTTTAAGCATTTTCTTCATAACTCTAATTAAGTATTTATTTTAATATATGCTCAAAAAATAAAATTGTATTATCTACAAAAAGCATACCTAAGATGTCTCATATTGAATAAAAATATGAACTCAATGTTAATCTTTGAAGTAAACTTACTATAACTAAAAACTCTTGAATCACTCCGCAACTAATTATAATGTTAGTTGATACTTATTCATATATATCTATACCTTTAATAACATCAATATAGCTTTGATACCTATATTTTTTCTTTAATGTGCATCAAATTCTTGTGGTATTCAATCACATCATCTCAAGATAAATAAAATCATATGAAAATCATCTTTTGATCTCTATAATTTTCTATTAATTATCATAACATAAAAACTTCTTTTATAGTTGATCTTCCAAGCATGAAACCAAATTGATTCTCAAAAGCTAATGTAATTTTTCCTAAGCTATGTCCCATTACTCTCTCCGATAACTTTACTATCAAACTCATACGTTTGATTCATTTATAATTAGCTCAATCTTGAATATCTTTTCTATTATTAAATATTGCTGTTAAAATACATCTTCTCTAATCATTTGACATCCTCTTAGTCTTATAAATTCTATTGTAAAAATTTGTTAATCAAATTACTATGATATCTTCACATCTTTCATAAACCTCCAAATCATAAGTTTCTCATATAGACCTAAAGCCTAACCTTATGCATCTTCATCATAGTTAATCTTACCTCATTTTTTAAATAAATCTATAATATACTTTATTATATTATACAATATATTTTTTCAAAGTAATTTATTAGTTTAGATTCTAATTAAATAATTTCTCAAAATAACATTTCCATATTTTTTAAATATCATCATCTTTAACAAATAATTTAATATTTCGCTTTGAAATTAGAATTAGATTAGGATCTTGGAATATAGGTACTCTTACAGGTAAATTAATGGAATTAATAGATATTATGGTTCATAGAAAGATAAATATTTTATGTGTTCAAGAAACTAAATGGGTTCAGGAGAAAGCCAAGGAGATTGATAGTTTAGGTTTTAAATTTTGGTATTCAAGTAAAAGTTGAACTAGAAATGGTGTAGGTATGATTATAGATAAAAGTTTGAAGGATAATGTTATAAATATTAATAGATGTGAGATAGAATTATAGCTTTAAAGATTATTGTTGATAAGATTATCAATGTTATAAGTGTATGCTCCTGTAGGTTTGGAGGTAAGCAAAAAATTTTGGAATTTAAAAAGATACCTCTTGAAGAAAAAATTTATTGGAGGAGATTTAAATGGACGTATAGAGTGGTAGAAGATTTTAAAAGATTCATGTGGTTATGGATTTGTAGTAGTAATGAAGATATGATTATATTAGATTTTCTTTAACATGATTTTGTAGTTTTAAGAAGAAAAACATTATTACTTATAAAAATAGATCTAAAAACAGATTGATTATTTTACGATAAGAAAAATAGATCGTTTAGATTGTAAAGATTATAAGGTCATTCAAGTGAAAATCTAATCTCCATCGATTGTTAGTTTTAGATTTTAAGATGAAAGGTTGTAAGAGAAAAATAAACTAAATTATTGTCACTGAATTAGATGGGGACTTAAGAACACAAATAAAAATATTTTTAAGAAGAACTACAAGAGATTAGAATTTGGGATGTTCGGAGGAAAATTATGTAAAAAAAAATGAAATTGATTCTAAAGATGTCTTGGAGAATCAAAAGGAAAAACTCTTAATAAGAATAGTTGGTGGTGGAGTCGAGTGTGAAAAGATAAAAAAATAAGTATTGTTATAAAACTTGGTTTAGATGTAAAACCTTGAGAATTAGAAAAGATATAAAGTGAATATAGAGATTCTAAGAAAGCGATATATGATCCAAAAATTTAAACTTTTAGTGATTTATACTGATAGATTAGATCTGAAAGAAGGTGAAAGATGTATGTATAAGTTAGCCCAAAGAGATAGAAGACATAGTTAAGTGAGGTGTATTAAGGATGAAAATAATAAAATACTTTTTTAGAAAAGGATATTGAAAATAGGTGGATGAAGTATTTTGATAAACTTTTCAATGAAGGATTTGAAAGTGCAGTTGATTTTAGCAACCTTAATACCTAAACAAAATAGAATTTTATTTTATCATCGATAATAAATCGAAGTTAGTGAAGCTTTAAAGGAAATGAAATGTGAAAAGCAAGAGGACCTGATAATATTCCAATAGAAGTGTGAAAATGTTTAGGAGATCAAAATTTCTTGCTTACAAATCTTTTAATGTCATTTTAAAGACTAAAAAATGCGAGATGAGAAAGAAAGAGTTTGTTGGTTCTATATTTAAGAATAAAGGTGATGCACAAGAGTGTGCAAATTATAGAGGAATTAAGTTAATGTATCATACATTAAAATTATGGGAGAGGGTAATCGAGCATAGGCTACGATGTGATGAAGTTTCTCACTCGGTTTGGTTTCATGCCGTAGATCTACTATGGATGCTATACATTTGTTAAGGGGTTTGATGGAGAATCATAGAGAAAGTAAGGAGGATCTACATATGATATTTATTGATTTAGAAAACTTATGATAAAATTTCAAAAGATGTTCTTTGGAGAGTTCTGAAATGAAATGAGTTAATATTTGTTATATTCAAGTCACTAAGGATATGTATACTTCAGTTACTTGTGTCCAAACAAGGAGGATTGACAAAATATTTTCCTATTTCTTGGATTACATCAAGGATCATCTTTAAGCCCTTATCCTTTTACTTTAGTTATGGATGTTCTTACTTAGGCATTTACAAGAAGATGTACCTTGGTGTATGCTTTTGTCGATGACATTCTTCTTGTTGATAAGACTAGAGAGGGAGTCCAACAGAAACTTGAATTATGGAGGTCAACTCTAAAGTCTAAAGGTTTTCGTTTAAGTAGATCTAAAACTGAATATATGGAGTGTAATTTTAGTTGTAGAAGTTCTAGTGGTAGTGTTGTGACATTAGGTGAACAAGCCATTAATAAGAGGCGTTTGATATTTAGGCTCATTGTTCAAAATGATTGTGAAATAGATGGAGATGTTATTAGTAGAATTCAAGTTGGATGGTTGAAGTGGAGAAATGCATCCTATTATGTGATAGAAAAGTTTCACTTAAACTTAAGGAAAAATTTTATAAGATGGTGATAAAAATGACTTATGGTGCAGAATGTTGGCCAATAAAAGAGAAGCATAAGTTAAATGTTACAGATGAAGATGCTTAGGTGAATGAGTGGCTTTACTCTTAGAGATAGAATGCAAAATGAGTATATTCGGAAAAAGTTGGAGTAGCTCGGTGGTAGATAAGATTAGGGAGAGTCGCCTTAGATGGTTTGGCCACATAAAAAGCGTCGGTCAATGACACGATTAGGAGAGTAGATGCATTAGATTTGTATGTTAAGAAAAAGAGGTAGGCCTAAAAGACTTGGTTAAGATGTATAAAAAATGATCTTAGTATACTTGATTTAAATGGGAATTTGACACAAAATAGGACACACCTAGTGGGATTAAGGCTTGTTGTTGTTGTTGTTGCTTTTAAAGCATCTAACTTGATAAGAATTTTTAGATCTCTTACCTCAGTTATATATCTCCTTTTATTCTTTCTTAGCAATAAATTTATTATATAAATAATAAACAAGCTATAGCTTTAACTTTGTTCACTACACTCTTTGCAAGACTTCCATCTTTCTTATAATGATTTTAAGTCTCAATAGCATTCAACTTTCGTCACCCCTTAAAGTATATTTATTTTAGGACATTCACCATCATCAAGAAAAATACAATTTGCAAAGCTAGCTCTTAAAAAAAAATTACTGATTTCAAACATTCTATAGCTATAGCATTAACTTTGTCACTACACTTTTTTTGTAAGACTCTAGGCCTTCTTATAATAATTACAATCCTAGGTAGTATTTAATTTTTACCGCCCTTTAAAAGTGAATTTTTTCTAGTACAAACACCATCATCAAGAAAAAATTAAATTTACAAACTAGCTCAGCAAGAATGAGATTGGCAATTCAAGCATTCTAATGTTATTTATTAGATAATGTATCCGCTAATGCCCCACAACTTGGTATCTCCTTAAACATATGTTGGGATCAAATAAGATTGGTAGAAAGTAAGCTAAAACCACACCTAAAAAGAAGGAAAGAGATGAAAACATGCTTAGAGAGATTAAAAAATTCTTTCAAAGAGATCTCAAACAATACCACAATGGATATGAAGAGCATATTTGAAGATAAAGCCACAAATGCTGAGTAGCACTAGATGTTCTTTCATACATGCAAGATGGAGAGTAAGAGAAAAGTATGTAAACTATGTAATACCCTAAAATTCAATAGGTCATTATGCATATCCTTAACATAAACTTAGTCTCATAAGATCATCATTATCCTATGTCCAACATATTATCCTATGTCCAACATGCGTTTTCCCTAAATGGAGTGTAGATTTGATTGATATCATATAAAGATAGTTGACAAGAAACATATATATGTTATTATAAAGCGTGCAAATAGTTATTCCTATTGTTTTCAAATTCAAGGACAATTGTACATATGAACGCTTGATCATATATGTTCATGGTCGATTCAAAAAGTACACGATTATTTGTTTTATCATTTAGGATAAATAGATGAGTTTCTTGCATGAAAACTCATTATTAGTATTCATGTGTGGTGTAAGAACATGTTTAAGTGCATAATAGCTTGTCATGTGTTCTTATATAACATGCGGCTTTATGTCCTAGTACTTATGGTAAGGGGTGACTTTAGTGAGCTAGAGGGAAAGCATAGACCTCTCTCAAGCCGATGTATAATCTCGTTCAACTCATTATTCATTAATTGCCTAACATATATTTTCCCTAAATGGAGGTTAGATATGGTTGATAATTATATAAAGCGTTGGTGACAAATATATATATATATATATATATATATATATATATATATATATATATATATATATATATATATATAAGTGTGTGTGTGTGTGTGCTTAGTTAATTCTCATTATTTTCAGATTCAAGACCATATGTATATATGAATCCTCGGCCATATATATGTTTAGGGTTAATTCAATATATGCATGGTTATTTGATTTGTCATTTAGGACAATTAGATAAGTTACTTACATAAAAACTCATTATTGGTATTCATTTTGCATAAGAACATGTTTAATTGCAAAATAGATTGTCATGTGTTCTTCCATGATGTGTGGCTAAGGTCAGGAGACCTCACTCAATATAATGCAAAATCCCTTTCTGAAGTGTTGCATGTCCATAAGGAGAGAGGGGAAAGCTCTTGAAGCCTAGAGAGGCTGAGAAGCTAAGTGCTAAACACTCACTGTGAGCCCCTAGATAGCCCTTTAATACTTTTCATCCTAAACAATTTTGATGTTTTAATGTTCATAAGATTTACTAAGGGTTGTTTGGCTATAAGTAGGATTTAGCTCTAATAAGATTTAGTAAATCCATTGAATATGGAATAAGCAAAAATAAATCTTGGAGGTGTTAAATCAAAAAATTGCTTGACATAAAAACTATCAATCAAATTAAATTTTGGTGAACTTTTTTGGCTAAGATTTAAATGACTATGATATAACCAAAAATTTCATGAATGGGTAAGATCTAATATGAAGCCCAATTGAAAAAGATATATATATATATATATATATATATATATATACATCATTTGGCAAATAATTTTTTATTAAAATGAAAAAAGCTGCAACATCTACTTCAAAAAGATATGCAGCTAATTGGTTTCTCATTGCTACTCATCAACCAAGAACTAACTAAAATAGAGAAATACAAAATTTACTTCAATTTTACAAAAGATTTTGTACATCTTTATACCATTTGTAAAAATATTTTAACTAATTAAGGCACCAAATAAATAAGACTTGATGGGGTTTCAAGATTTGAAACATATTTGACATACATTTTTGTCATAGTATTAATGCTAAATTGTAGAAGATCAAAGTGCCAAAATAAATAAAAATTGATTCATTAATTTCATTGCATAAATTGCGCAATATGAGGCACACCTTAGCGCAATTTAAGCCCAAACCGCTTTTGAGGCTTATGCCTCATACAATTCAAGTGAGACTTATGCCTCACATTTGGTGAGGGGCACCTCACCTCAGATCCATTGAGGCGTACGCCTCTTTGTTTTATATATATATATATATATATATATATATTTGTTTTAATTAATGTTATATATAACTGAGTAGTCACCGCCTTCATGCACAACCCCCATCACCAATATAGCTCCTCTCAAGTATGAAACTCTTTTTCATGCATTTGATGACCTTTTCTTGGGCCACTACTAATACCACTACCCCGAGTGATAAGACTGCTGGGGACTTTTGATTACTTATTATATTTTTATTTAGATCTATGAATATTGCAACATTGGATAATAGCAATAAGAGAAAGAAATCCATTGTGTTAAATTGAATTGATATTTTTTTTATGTATTTTGTTACTTACATTTTTAATCTTATATTCCTTTGATTAATTGATGTTTGCATTACACTTCTACTTTATGTTATTTGTTACATGATGTTCTACAGATTACGTAATTTACTACTTGATATATGTGCAATTTATCAATTCTTATTATGCTAGGATGTTAATATGCCTTTTTTAATATATTTATGAATTAAAAAAGCTAATATATTAATTCATAGCTTCATTTTGACTCCTTCAAAAGCATGAGGCTTATACTTCTCCTCACAAGTGAAATACGCATCGATACCCAATTGGGCAATTTTAAACTTTGATTAATTTTTACTATATAATTGATAACAAATTTGTTATACTAATCAGCTACAACTTCAAAATTTGTAGCTAAGTAATAATTTCATAAGACACTGACTAAAGAAAATTATGAATTATTTTGACTATAAGATTTGTGATAAATGAATTGTACAATTTTTTTTAGCTATTTTACACCATAAGAACACATTCAAAAATGGTGAGCAAAAATTTAACAAAAAAAGTTACTAAGAAAGCTCCTCTCATTTTCCAACACTATCACTTGACAACTACTCCACTTTCTG